>CM047878.1:1045719-1174066 GCA_026212405.1 Petrea volubilis
TAACCTCATTTCAGCATCACTTGTATCAGTATAAACGTTTTCTGTCTAATACAAAAATTAGGTTATTGCCTTATCCAGTAGCATCCAGAACTCTTAACGCTAAAACCAATGAACAAAAGTACGAATATGTTAGGAGGGAGACTGGGCACCAAAAAAGAAGAAAAGAAAAGGCAAAAAAAGGAAAATGGGCAGAAGGCTTACATTCCCTGCTCAATGCTACTCATGCTTGCTGTACCCCCATTACCCCATAATCATTTATGGGCATCAACGAGTGCACACAGGCTTTATATATTAACTACTTAACACTCTACTACAGAATACGTCCTAAGCATGAGAAGTAGATTATATTGGCAAACCTTTCGAGCAGCAAGCTTGTACTTTTTTCCTTCCAGATTAGTCAATCCAGCAGCACAACGTAATTTTGCAATTGTAACAGGATCCAAAGCATCTTGACTCGCCTCGGCCTTATTAACATAACTTGTAACATGTGTGAACTGACCCATTTCGATGCTAACCAATATGGCATTCAGACACACATGAATGATATGTTTTGATGTAGTACAATAATCACGCGTGCGGGCATAATTCTTTAATGCCTCACCAAGCTGACCATGCGCATAGTGAAAGTCTCCAAAATCGTTGTAACCCATACGAATGCTTTCCTTGATTAAATTTGTCTGCAATAATAAGGTATGGGGGAAAAGAAACGAATGATCAGCTAAATTGCTAAGCATGCACAAGACTTTCCCAAAGTTACATATATGTCAATGAATTAATAAAGGAGAGTCTCAAAAGGTTAACTGACATCATGCACTTCAACCGGTTCCCTTATTTATTTATGGGTATAAACAATCAACGTCATTAAAAACTGTTAAAGATAATAAATATTTGATGGCTTTACTATCTAACTGTTTAAATTTTTAAATAAAGCGGTCACTTAATATTGTATCAGAGCCAGACCAGATAAGTCGTATATTTCAATCTTACCATGACCTTGGCTTGATATAAACAAGAAGTCACCTACACGTGCAGAGGCATGATAATAAATATTCGATGGCTCTCCTCTATACTAGCTTAAGCTTTTAGACAAGACCGTGGTTTAACAAGGACAATGAATATCATCATTTTTTACAGCAGCTAAATTCATGACATAGTGAAATTCAATGCCTGAACAATTGGAGAACTTCGGTCAGTAAATTCAATTCACAGGAAAGAAGACATATGAATACCAATTGACGCATAAGTTGAATTCACGGAAAAAAAATATATATATATTTTTACCAACCCAAACAAGTCTAGAACATATAGCTTACCACACAGCACAATGGAAAAACAAATATAAACATATTTCAAAATTTTAAAATGCCCAATTTAAAATCATAATGGAACCCCCCCTACATCAACATCAAAATCCAACAATTAACATGGAGAAAAAAGAAGGAAAAAAAAAAAGTAGAATTATCAGTGTACTAGTATTTAGCGTTTGCAAAACGATCACCCATACCCTGTAAGAATTGAGGTCATTCTCGAGCTTCTCCTTCCTCAACTCGGCCCGCCGGTCCACGCCATCCGCCCAGGCATTATCGGGTCCGTAATTCGGGCCCAATCGCCCATCAATCTTCGCCACAACCTCCCCGAACAGCTGCGTGTTCTCCCCCTTCTTAATCTCGTCATACGCCATCCGCAAAGCCTCGAGCTTCATGGAATCCACGCCGCATCTGTCGGCGATGAAGAGGAGGCGGTTGACCTTCGTGCGGCCCGTGTACAGCGCAGCGTACGCCTCAATGTCGAGCTGCTCGCCGCTGATGATCGGCCGGTGGCGGCCCTCTTCTCCGCCGTTAGCGCGGATCTCCTCCTCCACAGTCATCTTCCCGGCGGTTGTCGATATGGTTATGGTTTCTTCGTTTCAGTTTCCAGTATGTTTAATGCTCTGTGTGATTGTGTGTGTGTGTGTGTGTGTGTGTGAGAGAGAGAGAGAGAGAGAGTGGCAGTGAGAGAGAGAGATATCGGCAAGTCGGCTGGGCTCATGTAAGGCTTTTTATATGAAATTAACGTAGTAAATTACTTATCTTCTGTTAGGAGTTTATCAACTAAAAAAAAATGGAAAAATTGTATATAACCCTACTGTGATTTTGAAATTTTGTTGAAAATTTTTTTGTGGTTTAAAAATATAAAAAAAAAATTCTTGTATTTTCAAACAATTTGTATTTAATTAAAGAAAATCTATTGAAAATTCTAAAACTCACTAAAAATACTCATTAATCTCTTTCTTTTAATTCCTCCACCACTACATAGATCCAATTTTTCCTTTCGATTTTTGAAATTTAGGATTTTATTTTCGAAATTTCTCCACCACCACATAGATCCGATTTTCCCTTTCGATTTTCGAAATTTAGAATTTTATTTTCAAAATTTCTCCACCACTACATAGATCTACTGTGTGCGCGCGTCTACTGTGTGTGCGTTTGCTGTGTGTGCTGGGTGTGTTCGTCTGTGTGTGTGTGCGTGTGTGTGTGTTCGTCTGTGTGTGCGTCTGTGTGTGTTAGGTGTGTTCATCTGTGTGTGTGTGTGTGTGTCTGTCTATTCGTCTGTGTGTGTGTGTGTGTATTAGTGTGTGCGTCTGTGTGTGCGCCTGTGTGTGTGTGTGTGTGTATTAGTGTGTGCGTCTGTGTGTGTATGTTAGTGTGTGTACTAGTGTGTGCGTCTGTGTGTGTGTTAGTGTGTGTATTAGTATATGTGTGTGTTTGTTTGTCTCTTTAGTGTGTGTATCTTATAATTTTTTTATTTTAATTGTTTTATTTGTGTGTATATTTTATATTTTATATATAAATATATTTAATTTATATTTTTTATTTAAATATTATATTTTTATATTCAAACATCAATCTAGACCGTTCATTTGTTAAATTAAGATCCAACGATTATTATTAAAGGGGCATAACGGGTATTCTTGTATAATTTTAACGGCGTTAGCTTTGAACTAACGGAGATGGCAAGTGTGTATGTTTTTCGAAAATATGGGGTTTTTTTCCATATTTTTAAACTACAAGGGGATTTTCAGCAGAATTTCCAAACCACAGGGGGATTATATACAATTTTCCCAAAAAAAATTAAGCTTCCTAATTTATTTTTACAAATAATTTATAAATTGTCTTATGTTAATAGATAAAAGGCATAAATATTTTTATATTTTTGAATATTACATTTCTATTATCTTACAAATAATTATTTACATGAAATTAATTTGACTTTTACTTTTTTTATAATCATTACACTGACATAAATTTTATAAGCTTGTAGCCCTTTGGAATAAGCTTAGCCAAACATCCTCTTACTTTGGTTGTATATAATTAAAATGATTTATTACTCATTTCTAAATAAAATTTAATATATAAACCTAATATACATATGTGTATATAAATATATATATTCTATTATTAAATGAATTTCGTAATATGCTTGTCTATCGATTACTGTTGTACAAAAGTTGATTTATTTTTATTAAATTTATTTTTTATATATAATGTTATCTTAATTAATAATATTTTGTTATCAGCAATGAATTTTCCTGTATTCTCCCCCTAGTTGCTGTAAAGCGCATGTTATCAGGATTTAATTCGAGATCGATCAAAAAAAGCTTGTTTCAACTCGACTCGATTCGATTCGATTCGTTAAGCATAAGCTGGAACGCATCTTTCTCATTCTATAAAATTTGAGGTTCGCTCGAACTCGACTCGATTAAAGCCCACTTGAGCTCGGTTCGTTAAGCATAACAAATCAAGCTTGAACACATTGTTTTGTTCGACAAAATTTGAGGTTTAGCTCAAACTCGACTCGGCTTGAGTTCATTTGAACTCAACTCTTGTGATAATCAAATCAAGCTGGATATTACATTCAAATCAAATTTAAATATTACTTTTGACTCCACTTAGATTTGTTTACAGCCCTATCAGCAGTTTCGTTGAATATACTTAGGAGTCTCGCTGCTTCGTCTAGGAATGCAGGTCAGGTGTTTGATTTTTTGTGGCAGAAATTCAAGGTATTGCAACCAATTATAAAAGGAGCTTCGTCTTGTTCCCTTTCCAATGTTTTTATCAAATTGACGCACAGTTGTCAAATCTAAGCGCGATTCTTGGCCAATTACGACACAATAAGTTTACTGGGATTTAGTAGAATTCATTATAGTAGAATTGCTCCCCTTTATCCGTAGATTTAGGCTTGTTACTAGCCGAACCACATAAATATTTGTGTCATTTAGTTGTCGTTCATCTATTATCATTTTATTGTCGTCTATTTAAATAAATATATCACTTGATTCGATTGCCAACCTAACAGAAGGAATTGAAGCCAATTTACGTTGCCTTATTTTGATGACATGGTCATTTGTAGCAAGTTTGTTATACTCTACTTACACTGCCAGCTTATCGTCCAGACTTGCATTTGCCTTTGTAAGCTTGTTTGCTTTCAAGATATATACTACTCTGCATTTTGTAGATTAGCTCTAATTTCCAAGATCTAGAAAGTAGAAAAATCTATAACTATTTACAGAGCTCTCCCCTATAATTATGTGCAATTTCACGAATATCCTAGCTTCAAATCAGAATTACATATACCTCCATTACGATTTATCTCTATCACGTAGTCACCACCCTCTGTCAATAGTCACATTTATTTCAATTATGCTGTCATTTCAATTTTAATGAACTTCATGAATTGCGTTTGAGCATCCTAATCGCGTTATCAGATCTCTCGACAAATTCTGTCAGTTTTGATCAATTTCTAAACTCAAGATGGAAAGCGGAGGACGGGGTAATTTACCATATAACATTATGAGTAAGATGATCTAAAGATCAGCTCATAACCATGTATCAAGAATTGAGCTACAATCTCATCCGGAAACATAAGATATTGTTCATTTATTGACAGATACACTATAAATTTAACTTTTTTGACAGATTTAATTTATAACAATTTCGTTACTAAATGTCTTGTTACTAATTGTTTCTTTAGTTAATTTACATTGAATTCTGTGACTAATCCATCACAGATATCTTAAATCTACGACAAAACCTCTTCACAAAATCTCTGTTAGTGAAGGAGGTGTTTTCTTGTAATGTTAACAAGCACTGCCCAAAGGCTCCCCTGCAGTTGCTGATATCTCTCGTGCCATAATTCAATTAATGGAAAACGGAACTATTCTAGAGATTGAGCAACAATCGTCCATCAAACCAGCATGTTCTGGTCCTGATAGTACTCGTTCAACAACCTGTGTGATGTTGTGAAGCTTCTTGGTGCTTTTCGCCGTCACAAGTTGTGTAACACTGACTTGTCTTCTGGTTTCGCTGCTCATGAACTAGCATAAGAAGAGATCTTCTCTTCCAAGAACTTCAGATGGTAACGCCAATGGTTGCTACAACTCTAAAATTTGCCCGTTACTTAAATACTTCAAGCAAAATATCCCCTCATTCGTTCCAAAAACTACAAAGGCTAGAGATGAATCCCAAAAGTTGAAGAAATTGGTTCCAATGTGTTAAAATCCAAACCGGTCATTGAACCAAAAAATCAATCGATTCACGGGTCATTGGCTAACCATTGGGCCAAATGCGGTTGGACCGATAACCTGATAATTATTTTAAAATAGTGATTAATATATTAAAATTAATTTTAAAATAATTAAAATACTACATAATAAAACTATTCTTAAAAATCTAACATTTTTGCATTTTTCATGTTCAGCCTTACTATTTAAATGCAATATATCTATAAACTATCTACACCTAATATATTTATTCTCAAAAAAGTAAATAAGTATGAAGAAAATCCAGAAAAATAACAAAAGGGGATAGATAAATTAACTAGAGGGCAACTTGTAGAGGTGGGAATGGAAGTTTAGCCTTGAATAAATTATTGGAATATTAAAATTTGGAGAGCAAACACGAACAAAGAGGAGAGAGAAAAAGAAATGGCATAAGAAATGAGAGAAAATCAGAAAAATGAAAGTTTTGCCCTTCAATTTCTTAAATTCCAGTGACTCGTCCGGTTCAAGTGAACCAGGCCCGGTTCAACCATGGTTTTCAATGATTTTAAGAAAATAAAACAGTTTCTGAATCCTTCCGATTCTTAAACCCTTGACTGGTTCGTCAACTCATGCAAAATGGCTGACTAAGGATCAACCCCCCACGTTCTAAGAAAGCATCACTCCAACTAAACCTGCCTAACTAAACTAGATTGCACCTTCTAGCACTGTCAATGGAGCGGATTTTAATTCAAGTCCGACTCGAATTTTAGAATATTCGTTTGATTAAAATATCCAATAGATCAAATTCAATTATAAATATTCATAATTCGAAATTAATGAATAGGATATGGAATCAAGCAGTGCGATCCGTTAAAAATTCAAATCCGAGCTTTAATGATACTTTTTATATAGGTAATAACCATTCATAGATAATGTTAATAAAAAAACTTAAACACAACGCAATATATAAATACTGCTTTTTTTTAATTTTTAAAGTAATTTTTATAACAATATAATGTATACTTTTATACATATTTTAAAATTATCTTCTACATAATTGATATTTTATTTTTTACAAAAGCCATGATTTTTTTTATTTGTTACTTGATTTTAAAGTTTCAAATTTTTTAAATGTTAATCGAATCTAATTTTCTTATTGAATTTTGGATTTTTTTTTCTTGAATTTAGACTCAATAGTATTAAATATAAATTCTAATAGGATTTGGGTCAAATTCGAATATTGAGAAAGCTTATTGGATTCGAATTCGGATTCTTATTCCAAAAAAATAGTTAACATAGCAAACAAATAAAATTTCAATACCACTATCAACATAATTTTTCTTCAATCTTTGTCTTCATAATATATATGTGTGTGTGTGTAATTCATAAAAGAATTACATACATAAAATGTGCATGTATATACATGTATTTACATTATTTGTATGGGGAATAAATTTTGATAACTACACACACACACACACACACATATATATATGTATGTGTATATATATATATATATATCCCTACACTAACAATTTTTTTCTATATTTTATTGAAATTATATCTCACTTTTTACTTATCATTAATCTCATTAAAAAAAATTTAAAAATAGTTAAAAATAAACAACCAGGCAAGCAAAATTACACAATCAAAGCATTGAAAGTGGGCCATGTAATGGACCGAACTGTTTGAATTGAGCTTTATACATATACAACTTCCAAACCTATCACATGCAAAGTGGGCCCCACCCAATTGACCTTTAAGTTCTCAAGTCCTGTCTGGGGCCCACACTTGATCCCTCAACCATCAAAGAAAAACAAAATCATTTTCCTAAATTTCTTCTAGATGTCGACTATTTATTCCATTGTTTATTAAATTGTTTTTTAATTATTTTTTTAAGTAAATCGATTATACTATCATATGTAAATTTGAAGTCTTATAAATATTAATGACCAACATCGATAATTATTACAATTATCAGTGGAAAAACAAAATAAAATAAAATAAAGATTGATATTTGAATGGGAATTTGCTTTTGAACTATTAAGGAGTTGTTCACATTCATTTTTTTTTCTCAGATAAAAGGGATAAGTTGAATGGAAAATAAAATTATTATTTTATTTCTATTTTTAAGAAAACCAACTTAGAATTTAATAACAAATCGAAATTTTCAGTGAAAGTTGTCCTTAAATCATTAAAGAATTATATTACCACACTGAAATTGTTAGGTGCAAAAAATATAGAACCAGAATCGAGTATCGCATTTAAGAAATTAGGGAATGAAAGTAAGACGAAAACTTAATTTGAGGAATTATATCAATACGTTTGAGAACTAGATGGTTAAAAGTGGAACGAAGACTACATATGAAGTATCGAAATTGAGATTTGACCTTTGTTAATGTTAGAAATATTTATATTTTAAAATTTAAATTAGTGCAGATATAATAATTAAAATACCCGACACTATTATTATTATTATTATTATTATTTGATAATATACACACTACCCCACATATGCACACAATCAAAATTCAAACTTTAGTGATGGTGGAGCTCTCCACACCTCTAAAGTAGGATATGTCCATAGGTAGGCTATATAGACTAATGCACTTAATTATTCACTAGAAAAAAACTAGAAGTCAAGAATACAATATATTATTATTATTATTATTATTATTATTATTATTCACATTAATTGTGACTAATTGACTATGTATATGCCCAAAGAAAATAGGAGTGCAAAGTGAAAATTTGTCCACATTCTTGAAAAAGTGGTGTTTAGAGTAGGGGCTCATAAATTATCTTGACAAGATACAGTGTGACAATTAAAGAGCATCCCTTATTGCAATCTAGATAGGCATTTAATTGCATTAAATGATGTAGGTCTATTAAGACAACACTACCTCCCTTTTTCTTTTGTTTTCTTTTATAATTTTTTTTTTTTATGTTTTGGCTTGTGAGTTAAGATTTTTAAGGGTAAATTAAGAAATTATTGAAGGTAGGGTTACTTAAAAAAAAGATGAAGAAGAAAAAAAGAAAAAGAAAAAGAAAAAGCAATGATGATATACTGAGTGGCTATATAAAATTTATCATATGTGTTAAATGATGAAAACTATTATGTGGTTACAAAAATAATTTTTATAAAGCCAATACTAATAAAACTGTCCTTAAATTAACAAAATTATCAATTAGTCACCATACATAGTCAAGATAAAATTCATGTCACAAATTAATGATGTCCAAATCTATCATCGAACATGAAGGTCCAACCCTATGAGATTTTGTCCAGCATTTTGAGACGGTGGAATTTTATTTTTTGATGAAAAGACACCTCATAAGATGAGAGAGAGATTGAAACATATAAACTTGTCGAGTCCCTATACTCCTTCCGATTTAGACCGAACAAAAATATAGTAGCATTACAAGTTGTTGTTGTTGTTGTTGTTGTTGTTGTTGTTATTATTATTATTATATATATATATATATATATATACTTATACGCCAACAAGTGTTGTCGTACTTGGTAAGGAGCGGGCCGTACTTGTCAGAGGGCGCGAGTTCGACTCTCGCTGCCGACGTGAGGGCCTTGTTGGTGGGCGATCTATAAGTACCCCTATAAGCGCTAATAAGCCTGGGGGCATGCCCTGGCCCTAGTATGGTAACCGGCGCCGAACCCACCTAAACTTTTTCAACACCAAAAAAAAAAAAAATATATATATATATACTTATACGTGTATCACTAATTGCAAGTAGTGAGAGCTTCGAGTATTCGTTCTTGTCACAGTATAATCATTAACAAATGTAAATTGTTATCAGTTAATAAATATTATTAATGATAAATAAAAACTATTATAACTGACTATTATCTTCAATACATTTTATTATTTAATCTTTTATATTACTAACATTATATTTTTTATATTTCAAAAAAAAGTACTAACTTTATATTCTAGTGATTTGTTAGACAAAAGACAGTATCCATGCAAAATAATTCTTGGACTGGTTTGTAAATCAGTGCGAAAATATAAACCTGGACTAAGAATATATAGTTTTCTAATAAAAAGACGGTATCCACCAGTAGTCATGTATGACAGCTCCAGCCGAGAGATACACAGGTAAAGTCACATCTAAATGTCGTTATATTAATTGACTTTTTCTGCCAATGTCATTATCTCAATTATTAATTATATTAACAATGCTTCATGCAAAATCTTATTCTTTAATCAGTTCTTAATGGTCCATATGTATGATATATGATAATTGATATCCATATTTATGAGTTAATTGCGTTTGGGGGATATATTGTGATATATATATATATACACACACACACACATGTGTGTGTGTGTTTTAGATGGGGAAGAGAAAATGTATGTGGATGAAATATTAGAAATAACATATGTGATGTACTTTTGAAGAAAATATATTGAAGTGAACAAATTTTGGACATGGAATATTGACTTAGAGGTCTTTTCAGTTACCTTGCAGTTTCCTAAAATACATATAGGTTTTAGGGAGAGAGAGGTCTTTACCTCAGTAGACTGACCTCAGTAGGATAACAATGTTTTTGACTTTTTAAGATTTTGACGATGGAACTATTCGATGAACAAAATATGCAAGATTCAAGAGCTTATCCATTCAAGCTAGTGGAGGAGAAAACTCGTGGAAATTTCGCGAACACAAACCGTATATCGTATGAGATCTTTCCTCGACGACTCTCTCTGTTATCTGCCTCGGTTACGTTGTTCTATAAAATCAAAGACACCGTTTGTGTTTTCGAACATCCCATACGAGCATAGCTCAGCAGTAGTTCTCTAGGCAGAGTCGATAGTCAAGTGTCCTCAAGAAATGGGCTTGTTGTTTTATTTGCTTACTTTTCTTTGTCTTTGTTCTATGCAAAGTTCCGTTGATTTCGATTCACCAGTAGGCGGTATAGAAGTTCCTCCAATTAGTGGTAAAAAGCTAAGAGTTGCGGTGCCGCAAAAACCTGGTTTTAATGAATTCCTGAAAGTGGAGATAGATCAGAAGACTAATGCTACCAAAGTTAGTGGGTATTACAAAGAGGTGTTCGAAGCTGTCATTGAAGCAATACCGTATGAAGTACAGCCTGAGTACTTTTCCTATCCATTTCTCAATAAGAATGGCTCAAAAGCAGGGGATTACGATGATCTTGTGTATCAGGTTTCTTTGCAGGTGATCAATTTTATAATAAAAATATTAGTTTTTTCTGTGTAACTATGTAGTTAAGTTGTTTTTCTTGCAAAAGTTGTTTTACTGTTGAGCGTTCGCAAGGGCCTTTGCTTTTCTCAAGTGCTTGAATTTGAAGATATTGGGAAAAAAAATAATAATGAAAATAGAATTGGCTTGACTTATAGCTTTTACATTTTATTTTATTTTATTTATTTTGCGTTTAAAAATAGCAAGAGTGGGTCGGGTCCAAGACACTATGCTAATAAATAGGGTAGGAGTTAGGAATTTTTATGTGGGGGGCAAGACTAGATTTTTATAAAATATGAAAGGTATTTTTATTTCTTAGGGGAGACAAAATCTAAATTTTTCAAAAAAATATAGATAAAATTTAGTTGGATCTATTTTTGTTTTTTGTTTTGGTGGGGGGGGGGGGGAGGCAAAAGGTCTTTTTTTTTTATTGATAAAATAAATTCGAGGCACTGTATAGATGTCAATCGAAAAATCACACATGCACACACACGCATGCTCACCCAAAGGGAAAGGGGAGTGGACAAGACATTTTGAACCAAAAGCCTCAATGATACCGGTTCAAATCCCCACCACTGGGCTTTAAACCCAGTGGCGAATAAGGCAAAAGGTTAAAAGCATTTGTTTTACGCTTTTGCAAACACTCCCTCTATGCGACTAGGATTAACTGTGGTCTTGCTAAGGCTTTTTCATTCACGGTGATGATAGGAACGTTATGATGCTGCTCTAGGAGATATCAGCATGACTATTAATCGATCCCTTTATGTCGACTTCACTTTGCCATATGCAGAAGGAGGTGTTGTTGGTATAGCTCCCCTCAAGCGTGAGGATGAATATGATATATTCACATTTCTACGGCCCCTAACTCTAAATCTCTGGCTAGCAACTTTCATAGTTTATATATTAACTGGTGGGGCAATTTGGATCCTTGGGAGTAGGATTGTTTCCAGCTCCAGGGATTCACCGGGCCAACATGCTGGCATGTCTGGTTGCTTTCCCCTCTATCCCGGTGAAGTATCTCACCCATTTCATTTTTTTTTTTCAAATTGCAGCAATTTAAAAGTTAATTACACTTTACCACCTGAACTGTATATATTTTTATACTTTGCAACCTCAGTGACACATGTTGAGTACTTTTCCCAGTAATGTTAAAACCAAGAAGGGAAGTTTATGTAAATTATACATAATCATGGGGGAGGAGGAAGCCATGTTCTTTCAGCAAAAGCTTCGTAATTGAATACTTTTTAGGCCTTTTTGCTTGAATGCAGGGATAGGAGTTGACACTAGTTTATTATGTCTGGTTCTTGTGACATGGGCATTCGTCGCGAGTTTGCTATACTCGACTTACACGGCCAGCCTGTAAAACCCGAGCCATATTACCGTATTATTATTATTATTGTTGTTGTTATTTATTAATCCTATTGTGTTTAGGATTACTATTATTACTGTTGTTATCATTATTATTGTAGTATTAATATTGTCTTTGTTATTATTATTATTACTAGTACTATTGGGATTATAATTTGATTTATTTTATTTTTTTCATTATTATGGCTATCGTTAATATTATTAATATTAGTTAAACCCTATTACATTTAAGGATATTGGGCTATCTTATTAGGCCTATGATTATTGGGCTTGTATTATTATCCTATTGAATTTAGGACTTTTGGGCTGATTCTATTAGGCCTAAGACTACTACATGAATTATTAATCCTAAAGTGTACCAACTTAGGACTAGTTATTGTATTTAATAGGAGATTTAGGGTTGCACACAAATAGGAATAAACCTAGTTGACAAGAGAGGAGTAGCAATTGTGCGCCGCCCCCATCAAGCTCTCGGTAACTTCTACGAACTTATGCGCTAGATTGATATTGATATTTATCTATGTTCCATGAAAATTCAGCATATCTACTTAATCTATTGGGGAATGTCTTTTCGTGCTATGCCTAATGTTTTGCTTGATTAGTGTTAATATGAACTGATTTGCAGATAATTACTTTCATTTACTTTAAGCTTTCAATTATGTTCTGTTGGCAAATCATGTAGTCTATTGAACTTACACTTGGCAATTAGGACAAAGTACACGTAACATGAACTTGCTTTTTAAAGTGTTAGTATTGTTACTTCATATTTGTTTAACATTAGTGTTTTACATTGTTTGTGTGTGTATATATATATATATATATATATATATATATATATATATGTATATAGGATCCTATATGCGTCTCTTTCATGTAGTGAGATTAAAGGGAATGCATCCATTCAATTTTAGCTAAGTTGCACCACGATTGAGAACAAAAGTTTGTCCCTCGGTTCTTGATGTTGCCACGTTGTGATGTTAATTTAGGATTCTTAATTGTTATGAGTGTTACTCCATGCCTAATATGAGTGTGTGCATATATATATATATACACATACACGTGTAAAGGTATATAGATATGGGTACACCTTCACACATACTTTAAGTTATGATATGAGCATGACATAGGAATTCTAGTGCAATTTCAAGGTCTTATTATTGATACATATTCGGCAATTAGGATCAATAGTGTAATAATAGTTAGAGATTTTATGAGTACTATTTTCAATTTGGATTTTAGTACTATTTCAATAAAAGTATAATAAGATATGCTCTTTATATTTTTGGGGGATTATCTATGTTTATGCGAGTATTATAAGTCATTATTTGAGGGGTTAGTTCGTGCAAGATTTCACTAAGTTGAGGAGCATTATCTTCACCTTATTTATTTCTTGTTATTATAGGTTTGATTGATCGGGAGTAGGACATAACCACAAATTCGTTAGAGTTTTAAGAACACTAATAGGTCAAGGTAAGTGGTTTCTTCTCTCTATTTATTTTATAAAAACAAGTTTTCCATAAATTTATGTTTTCTTTGAAAAAGTTATTTTCATATATGAAAAGTGGATTTGAGCATACTATTTTATGGATTTTTTATATGAAAAGCTAAAATTGTTTTGTGTTGTGCTATATGTGTATATATGAACATGCTCCGAACACTTGGGATACTATTGGTAGGAACGAGTTCTGAAATTTCCGACCGAGCTACGGGGTACAGTAGCAATTTCCGAACCCACTTAACGGGGTTGTAGTTAAGGCCCTCCTACGGGTAATAATAGTAGTGTCCGAACCCACCTAACGGGGTTATAGTTAGGGCTTGATCAAGTTGGCCAATAGAGATATCTAATGTTCACGAGCATGGATATATAAATGAATTTGTCTGATTCTATTTTGTTATCTGTTCCGTTACTTGAAAGTGGAAAATGTTAATCTCTTAATATTGTCTATGTGTGCAAAGTTTGATTTTAATGATATATATATTTATATGTAACTTGCTCAAATTCGATAGAGGGTCAAGAGATCCCTTACTGGGCGAGTGCGCTCACACCACTAATAATCATTTTGCAGAGGATAGTGCCGAGAAAGGTGACGAGGAACAATTTTGGGGTTGGTGAGTGGATTGACGGAGTCCTTGCGTAGAGACTTTAGTTATAGTTATTTGTTTTGAGGTATTCTTTTATGACTATCCATTAAGACTATTATAGATTGGTTTACGATTTATGTTTTCGAACTAAAAATGTAATAGTTAGGGTTATTATTTTATCCGCTGCGAGACTAAGGTTTTTGAATGAATATTTAATGGTTTTTTTTTTTTAGTATGTTCTGATTTCCGTGGCTTAGTGTCTCTGAGTCCTTCGGGCTTAGGGGCATCGCCGTGCCGCGTCCCGGATTCGGGGCGTGACACAGCCTATCGTCTAGACTCACAGCAGCTAGGCTTAAACCATCTTCCAGAGATTTGCGTGGGAACTATGTTGGTTATCAAGAAGGTTCATTTGTCGCCGATTTCTTAAAGAGCTCGAGCTTTCCTGAGTCAAAGATATTCATGCCATATCGTTCTGCTAAGGCTGTTCATAAAGCTTTGTCCTCTGGAGGTGAAAATGGAGGTATATCAGCCTATTACGATGTTTTGCCTCACATCAGGCTGCTTTTATCTCGACATTGTGGCAAGTACACGATGTTTGGTCACACCTATCGCACAAATGGATTTGCCTTCGTAAGCATATTTTCCTTTCAAGATATTTACTACTTTTCATATTTTAACTAATGAATGATTGTTCTGTCTAGAAAAGCTTAAGTTGTTAGACACGAGAGACAGTAAATGTTTAATATCACTAACGTGCTCCATATATAATGTGCAAACAATATTTTGTCTGTTACGCCTAGCTTGTGAAACTATGTTGTCATATTTAATATATGTAACAATGTTTAATGTCTAACATGAGATGACATGAAATGAGGAGGATTTGAGCTAAAGGGTTAATTACGAAAATCCCCCTGAAGTTAGATCCATTTTCGCGAAATCTCCTATTGTATAAGAAATTACAAATACCTCCAGGTAAAATTAAACATTAGTCTCTGAAACATAATATATATATATATATATATATGTATATTGTTTTGTTGTTGATTAAGTGTTTATGGCGACAGGCTTTCCCCCGAGGCTCCCCTTTAGCTGCTGATGTGTCTCGAGCCATAATTAAATTGACAGAAAATGGGAAAATTCATGAGATTGAAAGCCGGCACTTTTCGAACAACCCATCTTGTGCAGGTCCGGATAGTACTGGCTCTCCGGCCCAAGTCACTTTACAAAGCTTCGTAGTGCTTTTCGCCCTCACAGGTTCTGTAACACTAGCATGCCTTGTTGTTTCACAGCTCCGGCAGCACCGCAGGCATAGATCTTCTCTTCAAAGAACATCAGATTCTAATGCCAATAGCTCTAAGTATTCTAAAATTGTTGAACTATGCAAGTACTTGGGGCAAAAGAACGCCTCTTTTGAAACTCCCACAAGTTGAAGAAACTGGTTAACTGGAGATACGCTAGACTAGTTGGTGTGTTTGTTTGGTTTTTCGAATACATATATAATCATGTCGTTTTTGTATACAAACCTGTTTTTGCGACCGACTTAGACCAAAACCGGTCACAAAAAATAGTTTTTCTAGCAGTGTGTGTTTCAAGTAAATGCTTCAATATTTCGCTAGTTTGTATGAATAAAATGTCTTAATCTCAGAAAAAAAAATGTGGTCAGCGAAGTTCTATTTGGTTGCTTATGATTTCTAACTTGTGGTGCACACGAGACCTTCTATTTCAAATCGTATTTTATCTTGTAAATTTATGTATGAATCTACGTTGAGGGTAAAATTTTCAGGCCAAGTGTATAATTAAGCAAGCAATATTATACACATAATATGAATGTAAATTATGGAGCAAGTAACAAAACGCCATTTTAGAATATAAAATCCTATCCGTTTATGGTGGGCGCGAAGTGATCGATTTTATATGTCATCTTTAGTAGTGGCAAATGGGTTGGTTGGATTGGGATTAAATCGGGTTGAAAATGGATTGGGTTCTAAACAACGGTTTGTAAATGAATTTGATTGGTAATGAGTTTGACTCGGGTTGGTGCGGTTTCTTAAATTTGTACAATTTTCAAATATTGTTTGAAGTGTTATTATATGATAGTTTTTTTTTAATTGGAAACATTTAGCAACCGCAAAATCCCATTTAAAACTTGCTTGGACCCATTTAGGATCTAAAATACTTTAAAATCCATTAATGCCCAACCCATTTCAATTCATTCATAAAATTTTAAAAACAACCCAACTCAAAACTAGTGAAATTGAGTTAGACCGATGGGTCTCAATCCATTTGCCAACCCTAGTCATTTTTAGTCTTAGTATCACTCTTATCTAGTCAAATAAGTGGTAATTTTGTCTTTCTACAAACTAATTCTAACATTACTAATCTTGGAGAGTGGGATGTTATCTAAGTGTCAAGTTTAACTATTTTGGTTAGAAATTGGATTTCGGAGTAGCGTGCAAGTCCAGTGTGGTTTGTGCAGCAAAATGTTAACATATATATATATATATATATATATTAAAAATCTAAGTGTAAAAACAGCCGTAATACAATTAATCTGGCACCATTTCTTTACCAGCAATTGCAAAACTGAAACTGAGTACAAAAACAGGATTGGAAGATAAATATGAAGAGAAGAAACCAACGGAGACGACATTAAAATGCCCCGAAAACTTCCATTGATTCCTGAAACTTATGTACAGCATTTAGAGAGAGAGAGAGCAAACAATGAGAAGACCTCTTTCAAAACTTTTCACTACCTTCACCATCTACACACAACAACTCTTTCCCCAAACTACAGGGCACAATCAACTCAGAATCCAAACACAAACCACCTTTGGTGTGTGTACAATCAATCTGAGTCAAAGAAAATTTGATCCTCGTCAATGTACTAGGATCATGAACAACAAAATCTCCGACATGGTAGTGCATCCAGCTTCCTAGGTTGCCCAAAATGCAACACGATACTCTGTGCTGCCCGTCGTGCGTGGCGAACTGAAACTGCGCCGGTTTTAGGTCCCAACCGTGCACGTTTTCCGTGCTACACACGCGACGGCCCAGTCTCTTCCCGACCCATCCGAGGTGGAGTCGGAAGAAGAGGCTGTAAGTTCCGGAGGGGAAGTGGAAGTCGAGGCCGCCGTCGACTTCGAGCCACCAGATTTGTTGAAGGTATGCAATTGTTTGAAATCTATATCAAAAAATGAGAGAGAATCATTTAGTCAAGATGCCCTTATACCAAAATAAACAATAAATTTAGGGTAGGAAACACTTTCTGTCCTCCGAATTATGCTCGCTTTTGCACTGTGTCCAACAATTTTTTGTTTTTGCTATATTTTAGGGAAAATTTACTAAAATACTGTTAAAATTATTCTTTTATACCTCTAAAAATCCATGAAAATGATTTCCAATCCAAAATATCATTCTACCATTTTTTTTTCATTCTAAAAAGCCCGATCATTTTTCCCCTATATATATATATATATATATGGTACATTTTGCCTTTTGAACTGTGTGGATTCTAGACTTATATTCCCTGTTTTGCTGGCAAATTAACTGTAATCGTTTTTACACTTCATCCGCGTCACTGGATTTGCACTTAAACCTCATATTCTCATATCCATTGAAAAAATAGGAAAAATATATAAGGTTAGACACTAAAATTCATAAATGGAAAAATAGGAATATAAGATGTCATTCACTTGGATATATGTCCAAGTGGTATATTAGTCGTGAGATCTAAATATGATAATGTCAAAAGATGAAATCGTAATATCATCATATTCAATCCAACTATATATAAACTAATTAGGTATATACCAATTGGATAGGATTGAACTTCCTGAAAAAATATAACTTTATATAATCTTAATATTCCGTGGCCGGTGCAGGGCACAAGAATACTTTCCGCTTGATTAATTCACCCAAAAATGTCATATGAAAAAAATATTCATAATACATGTGTAAAGAGAAACGAATATACAAAGTGCGGAAATAGTATACAAAACAAATTAAGGAATAAAAATTTTTTAAAAAAAATCTGTGCAATCTGAAGTCCACACATAACACAAAAGACTTGGCGAACCAGCAAAAATTCTCTTATTATTATAATTAATAAAAAAGACACAAAACAAAGCAAACAACCCCACCTTAACACACATTTTTGTTTTCTCATATCTTCCAATAAAATCAATATGGACAAATTATGCAAAAATAATTAACACACCTACATCATTAATTAGCCAAGAATCAGAGACGGAGCTAGGATGGGGGCGGTCATCACCTTCCCCCTTAAATTCATATTGAGTTAAATTTTATATATATTTTGTTGAAAATTTTAAATTTCCCCTCCCTTCCAAATAATAAAAATATCTTTTAATATTTTATAAAAAATTAATCTCACCATCCCAAATAAAAATCTTCATATTTGCCAAGAATAGCTGCACACACACGCAAATTACAAAAACCCACCTGGATTCATCAGTTGGAATGTGATTCCAATACCTCCGATCATCAATTCCGGTGATCGCCATCGCCTTCGAAGATATCGCCAAACAAACCCCTCCTGTTTGCTTATCAATCCAAACTTCCTATCCCCACAAAACCAGAGAGAGAAAGCATTATGCAGAGAGAGAGAGAGAGAGCATTGAGCTTCAAAGCCCAAAAACTTCTCCAAAACAGAGTCTTTAGTGGAAAAAAACTCACCTTTGTGCCGCCATCGAAGGAGATGGGCCGGCAAAGTCTAGCATAAATGTTCTTCTTGACCCTGTCACCGGCCCATTGATCGGACAATTTGGAGAGAATATAGGGATATGTGGAGGGCAATTTGGGAACCCATATAAAGTCGGCAGAGGAGGCTGATCGGAAAGCCCGGTTGAGCCCGGAGAGCTTGGCGATCTCCGGCGGGTCGAAGTGGGAAAGAATGAGAGCTATGCAGGATTCCGGTATGTCCTCCAGCCGGCTCGGCCCGTCGGGCTCTCCTTGGAGAGTAGATGCGTTTGCTCCCATTTTCAGATTGCCGGAAAATAGTATTGAGTGATGGTTTTAGAGAGAGGAAATTAATAGAAGGGATCGATTTTACACACACATATATACAGGGGAGAAGAATTCATAGAGAGCGAGAGAGAGAAAGAGAGAGAGAGAGAGAGCGAGAGGGAATTGGAAAAGGCTAGTTGTTTGATCGTCTATGTTTGGCTACTGCGACGGATTCCGTGGTACCTCATTTTGTTGTCTGCAGATGTTGGATCGCCTCTCTATTGTTCATTTTGTACAATTATTTGCAGTGTCGTCACTTTTCTTTGACTTTTATTTTTATTTTTATTTTTGTCTGTATAGTGAATAACACAGCCTGTTTGCAAGTTTTTTTTTGTTTTTTAAGTTTCATAATAATTTCATATATATATATTGATTGGGGTCGAAATCCGGAAGTGGTCGACGTAGGTCGGTTACTCTGTTCGAGTATGTAAGTGAAGGTATTTGAACGGGAAGTTAACCTGCAACAAGGGAACGGTAACGTGATCTAGCCGAGATGGGTCTAGGCTAAGACCCTCCGATGCTTAAGTCAGTCGATCGGTTTTTGAGGAGATTTGAGCAGAGTGAGGGTACTGAGAGTAATTAATGCGTATCACTTACCATAAATACGAGGGTATTTATACTATATCCAGGTAAATCGCGCTCATGTGGGCCTGCTAGGCCAAGTAGGTCGTTGAGAGCTGCTGTGGATGACCTATAAGCCTAATGGTAGGGTCAGTAGATACTAGCTGGCACTCTATTAACGAGGTATGGGATTTGGTGGCACCCTCATACCTGGTCTGATTGAGCATTTAATGCCAACAGAGATCCGTTGGACCCGGTATGACCCTGGTCGATCACGTAATCGATCAGGGGGGCCGAGGAGCTGGGTTCGAGGGGCCAAGGCTATGGGTCCGGTCGAGAGGAAAATCGTCCTGCCGGGCTCGTCGGGAAGAGAGGTTTGCCTGCCAGTCGATACACGACAACCGGTCGGAAAAGTCTCTAACGAAATCGATCGGGGTGCCAGTGAGCACATTGCGAGAAAGGCGGTCGAGAGTTCCGGTCGAAATTATGCCACGTCATATATATATATATATATATATATATATATATAGAGAGAGAGAGAGAGAGAGAGAGAGAGAGAGAGAATCTTGAATGAAAAATTAGTATTTGGTTGGATGTTTTTAAAAATGTTAGAATTCCAAATAAAAGTTCAAGGCTGTGTTTGTTGTTGGAGCTATTGGCATTTGTTATAATTTATAATACCCTATACCTTTATTTGAAGTGTTATTATGATGGTGGGTAGCATATGGAGCTTGATAATTGGCTTGGCTTGAAATACCATTTTTTGGCTCATAAGAGAATGAGAGGTGGGGTGCTTACAAATTATGTGAAGATGAATTTCATTTTTTTTTATTTAAAAGACCAAAATATCCCTATTTCCATTGGTTTTTTACAAACATATCCCCATAGCTTGAAAATATCTACTTCCCAAATTTGTTGTGTAAAAAGAATAGTCCCCAATTTCATCTCGTCAACAGCTCCACCAAGGTAAGAAAAGAAAACCCTTTTGTTCATAAAGTTCTTCTTCATCTCTTTCGTCTGAAATGGATGGCAATTCTAACAGATTAGAAGCAAAATTGAAATTCCTATTCTTGATTAATTCTACTCAAGAGTCTATTTTCGTAATCCTTTTTGAAAAATAATTCTTGTTCTTGCAGATCCTTTCTCCGTGTTGGGGGGCGCGTTCTTGTTTGCCGTTCAACATCGCGAAATCTTCGGGCTATCGCTCTTACGTATGATTTTTCCCCGTCTTCTTCCTCTTGAAAGTTATATAATTTCGAAATGTGTGTGGGTTAGGGTTTTACTGCTTCTGTTTTTTTTTTTGGGTACAAGGATTTTGTGGTCACAAGTGCACAAATGGGTTAGAACTCATGTCTCATTACAATATGTTAGCCATATTCTTCATTAATCGCTTGATTTAAATATGTTGATTTGCAAATAGTGCAGCCTGTTAAGTTGTAGAGCACCATGAAAATGCAATATGTAGATTTTTGTATAATACATGACTTTTATCCTACACTAATGCACGAATTATGGTTGTAAATGTGAATTAGGCTTAATGGATTCTCAACAAGTGAAGCATTTGTTGCTGTTGCTTTACCTAACCTTCTATAGGGATGTAGTGTGTATTTATGTTACTTATTTAGCATTAAAGTATCGCAACGAGCAAGTCGGTATGCGAAGGAGAAGAACAGGCCGTCGTTGGAGTGTGGTTAATAAGGTCCCTGATCAGATTAAATATCTAAGAGAAATAGTACATCTAAGTGACACCACTTGCATAAACCACTTGAGAATGGACAAAGATTGCTTTGCACGATTATGTGAGCTATTACAAATTGTTGGTGGTTTGAGAAGCGACAGATTTGTTTCCATCCCAGAGAAGGTTGCCATATTATTATCTGTGTTAGCGCATCATAAAAAGAATGTTATTGTCAAGCAAGATTTCAAACGTTCGGGACAAACAATTAGCAAATATTTCAAGGAGGCATTGAAATCATTATTGAGGGTTAGTCCGTTGTTGTTGATGGATCCTGTTCCCATTGGAGACGAGTGCATTAACGAACCATGGAAGTGGTTCAAGGTTAGATTTTTTATTCAAATTTAAATACTCTGTACTTGTGTCTAATTATTAATTTACTGGTTATTCTGTTGTTTATTAATTATTATTTAAGGGTTGCATTGGGGCATTGGATGGAACGTTTGTTGATGTCAGGGTGGCCCGGGGGGTCCAAGGTCGATACCGTAACCGAAAAGGAAATGTTGCAGTGAATATTTTAGCTGCTTGTAATAAGGACATGAATTACATATACGTCCTTACGGGATGGGAGGGCTCTGCTGCCGATAGCCGTGTCTTGAGGGATGCAATGACGCGCAACAATGGGTTAAGGGTTCCAGTAGGTAAATGATTGAAAAATCAAAATATTTTGTGGATACAATTAATTGTTTAAATAAATATGTTGGTAAACTATATATTAATTTTCGTTTGGTGATTTTTTTAATAAAATGATAGGCACTTACTTCTTATGCGATGGTGGGTACAGCAACTGTGACGGATTCTTAACTCCTTATCGAAGCACTCGATATCACCTAGATGAATGGGGAGCTGGTTCTGCGGCACCACGTTCTGCAAAGGAGTTTTTTAATATGAAACATTGCAAAGCCCGTAACGTGATCGAACGGTCCTTTGGATTATTGAAGGGGCGTTGGGCAATATTGCGGAGCACAAGTTTTTATCCCATAAAGATCCAAAACCAAATTATACTAAGTTGTATTGTTTTGCATAACTACATACGTACTCATATGTCCATCGACCCTCTTGAGATAGAGATTGAGGAATTGACTAGGTTGTATGGAAATGGCCCAGGTGAAGATTATATAGAGACAATGGAGGTGTCCCCCGCATGGACCGCTTGGAGAGACACGCTAGCTACTGGAATGTATGCAACTTGGAGGGGTGCAAGAAATTGAAATGGATATATGGGTGTCCAAGGAACCCATAGATGATGTTATAAACATATTTAAATATTTAGGGAAAATATTTTGCTTTTGTTTGGACTAAATGGTTTGATGTGTTTTGTCTTTGGTTTTGTGCATCTTTTGATACTAGAACATTTAATGTACGGTTGTATGTTTGTAAGTGGTTTGTAAAGCAAGATTTCAATTTGATCCGTTGTTACTTTTGATTATTTACTTTATTTTTGTTCAGAATGGACAATTAAGTTAAAGACCTTGCTAAACTACACAAATCTGTAAATGGCATTTATTAGTTTTATAATCTATTACAATAGTTTGCTAGTATTAATGAAGAATATCGATGCAGGTAATGGACTCCTCAAATGGCTCAACACAGGGTGCTTCAATTAGCACAAGAAATTCTCAGGAACCTAGGCGCTATTGGTCAGTGAAGGAAGAAGAAGCGCTACTTGTTGCTTTAGAGATATTACGTGCAGAAGGGACTCAGTATGACGGCTCATTTGCTGGCGGTTATATGCAACGTTTGGCAAGGATGTTAGCCGAATCAGTTCCAGGTTGTGGTTTGCAAGTCAAGCACATTAAATCAAAGCTCCAGCTTTGGAAGCGTTACCTCACGGCAATTGATGCAGTGCTTAATCACACGGGCGGTGGGGGTGCAACATTCGATCATCGCAGCAATATGGTCATCGTAGAGGATGTCTCTGTTTGGAAAGAAATCATCCTGGTAATTTAGCATCTCTTTAGTAGTTTCCTTTGCATGGAGATAAGTACTACTAATTTACTATGGTTCAAGGTTTTTAGGAATTCTTATCTAATTGATGTTACCATACATGTTTTAGAAACATCCCGATGTAGCTAAGATAAAAGGGAAGGCGCAACCTATGTATAGGAGGTGGTCATACATATTTGGCCATGACCGTGCTAACGGGTCACACTCTATGGATGTAAACAGTGCTATCAACCGTGTATTTGAGGAGAACGTTGATCCTATGAATGAGCCAATCACAAATCTGGGCTTGGATACTGAAAATGGTTGCTCTGACGAGTCTCCTGCCCCACCGAGCTCAGCAAAATCACCACCATCTGGTTCAGGATTGAAGAAACCATCAACTTCTGGAAGCAAAATGAAGAACCGACCGATGGATTTGTCCAATTTCGAGACTACTATGGTTTCTTACTTGAAGGAGACAAGCTCATCTATAGGGGAGATTGCATCGAATTTGAAGGGATCAACTCAATCTGGATTAATTAGTACTGACCAAGAATCCGCCATGCGGCAAAGCCTTTACGAGGCAGTCTCTGACTTGGAAGGCCTTACTTTAGATGAGAAGCTGCAAGCAACTCGCTACTTGGGATACCATAAAACTGACTTGGATCTTTTTTGGGGTATGACAAAAGAAGCCCGTGAGCGCTTCTTGGTTCTCCTATTAGGAAACAAATTCCCATGATTGTTTTTTCTTGCTGATAGGTATTTTGGCATGGTTGTTGCAGACAATGGTCCTTCCAAGGGTTATGATTAACAAAACTGTTTGTTGACTTTATGAATCATGATCGATTTTAATTTATAAATTGGTATGCTTTGTAATTGAGAACTACTTTAACAGTGTGCTTGGGGATTGTTTGCTACTATTTCTACTTGTAATGGACCATATAGTATGAAGCCTCTTTTGAAGTATGTATTTAAAATATTATGCTCCCCTTGTAGGTGGAATCTGCCTTGTCATGTCTGTGATAAATTAATTGGCATCATCAAATACTTAGTTTGCATAGAATTTGAAGTTAGCCATAAATCATATTTTCATTGAATTTGTGCCTCGAATTATGCTATGTTCCATATAGTTAAAATGGCATCCTTTCATTTTTTCGTTGTTTGTCACAGAATTAGCCATAGAGGATGATCAAATTTAATGAAAGAAAAATAAAAAGTACCCTATATTCTTTATGCGTGTTTGAAATATATGAATAGTTCAAAAAAATTAAAGCATATTCAATAAAATTGTTATATTCAAGATTTCTTTGCTAATTTGGAAAAAAATTAATTACCTAAAATAAAATTGAAGCATATTTCATAAAACTATCATATTCTTGATTTTTTTGTCTTGGATATAAAGAAGTGGATGGAATATGGATATGGTTGAAATTAGAAGAATAACAAAAAAAATTCAATAATTGGGTCGTTCAAATTAATAAGGGCAAAAGGGTAATACATCAAGTATAAGCCAAATAAACACCACAAAACAAACAGCTCAACCTGACAGGAAGATGGCCAATATTCCAATTCATTTGAATCAAACAAGCTTATGAAATTCCATATAAGCACCTCGGGAACAGTGAAAGCTTATAATGCATTATATTTCTAATACTAAAACAAACATGTCCCAAATGTAACTTTTTATTAAACTATGCAACATAACTTATATCGAAAAGTATTTTTATTGCATTCAAGTTAAATAAACTTTAAAAATATTATACTGCAAAACATGAAGCCCAACAGATGCAGGATATCACTTGTCATTTATAAAAACAAGCATTCGGTGCAAGACTTATAACAAAATAAAATCCGACAATCAAAATGTAAGTCAAAATAATAATATGGACTATCTCAGTCACAAATTATTAGTTTTTTTAAAGAGTTTTTTTTTATTCCATAGTATTTGTCATTTTGATGGGCTACAGATGACATTTGTTTTTCTTTTACAAATTTGTCTTCATTCTTTTCAACTAAAATTCATTAGTTATTTTGATATGATTTCCTAAAAATAAGGGAATTTTAGTCCAACCATTGTAAATTTATCTAAAAGAAAACTATTAATTAATTTAATTGGTATGCGTATAAAAATCTTAAACGACTAGTAATTTGGGATTAAGGGAATGTATCAACTATATCCAAACTTTTTTATTGTTCGGGTATTGATTATTTTCAAAGATATTTTGTTTACAATTATATTTATGTATTTTAATCATTTGTTTTATATTTGAACGATCGTAAATAGTATTTTGGATTAATTTTCGTCCATTCGGAAATTGCAATATGTATCTTGTTATAAAATGTTAACTAGGATTTAGTAATGGCATTGTGAATAAAGCATTTTTCAGGGTCAGAAAAAAACAAAAGAATATTTTTTAAGGTGATATTATTTTTTTAAACCATTATATATAACTTTATAATTAGCTAGATGTAGCGTAAAAGTAAGGAAAAGAAATTAAACGTTTAAAATGTTATTTAATATTTTTCAAGAGAAACTGCAGGAACCGCAGGGTTGGTACAGAAGAGGAAGAGCGCCATTTTGTGTCTGAGATTCCGACATAAATACAGAAGCTTCTTATCGAGGACAGACTGATGGTGGGGTCTTTTTTTGTCCCAAGCTCGCTCAGAAGCGTGAAGTACAAGCGCTTATCATTTGACATACAATCTTACCGGACTAAAAGAGAGTTCTTCTGTTTAACAAAAAAAAAGAAGACAAATTATGTCTGCACCGCTTGAAGTATTATCTAATTATAAAGTCATTTTTCTTATTTTAAAAATTATAAATACCCTCTCAAAGTATATATTAGATTGACAAAATTTATCTTTCTTCAAAGAGGAAAATAATTATGAGTTGTATATCTATTATTTTAGACGTAATTTTGAGATGGAGTTTGCATAATTTTGACAAGTTTAAGATGTAGAAGTTATATAGGAAGTCAATTTCAATAAAAAAAAAGTAGCGCGGTGATGTCCGGTAGTGGTTATAATGGTATAAAGTGAAATTATTTAGCAAAAATTAATGGAATAACAAAATTGATTGAGGAGTTTTATCAAGCTTGATGAGGTACATCTTTTGGTGATCAGGTTGACTACTATGGTTGAAGGAAAATTATTTTTTGATACCTTTATTAATGTTTAGAAGAAGGTCCTAAACCTCGATGGGGTATTAGTAATTTTTAAAATAAAAATGACTAATTTGTAATTATATTATATCTCAAGGAGTGAAGACATAATTTGCCAAAAAAAATTCTTATCCGAATGCAATTCATCTAAATTGTTGTAGATTATGTGATAACTGTATTATACTTATTACGTAATTTGGTATGTATTTTATGAATGGTAAGCAGTAATTACATGATAAATATAACAAACATTCCCATACAATTTGTCAGATTCGATCAAATTGAAGCAAAACATTAATTTTTGCATTTTATGCTATATTTGGAATAAGGATTTTGGTAAAAAAAAAATGGGAGAAAAATGAAAAGGATAAAAAATGAAAACATAGAGTGCTATCATTTGAAGTAAAAAAAAATCATCATATTTTCCTTATGAAAATTCAATAACCAAACGAAGGTTAGTGTCTTGACTGGTGGAAAATTTGTCAAAATGATACTTTTTGGCTTAATTATACTTTTGGTCTTGTAAGCGAGACCTCCTTTTCAAATTTCGTCTTGTAAGTTTGAAGGTTACACATTTAGTCCTATATGTTGGTTCAATTAATACATTTGGTCCTAAATTTTCAAATGCAGTCATGGAGGACCAACACTGAAAATGAGGCAGGACTACATTTGAAAATTTAAGACCAAATGTGTCAATTAAGAACCAAATGTATCAAATTGAACCAACATATATGATTAAATGCGCAACCATCAAACTTACAGAACAAAATTTGTAAAGAGTGTCTTATTTACAGGACCAAAAGTGTAATTAAATCTACTTTTTTTTTTCATGGGGGGCTTGATGCGTCTAGTTTTCTCTCAATCCATGGTAATTACGTCAAATATGATAGTATTTTTTTTTTTTGTGTGGCAAATAAATTATTTGTATCTAAGAAATATTTATCAATATCTATACTACGTGTATGAAAAGTTGAAATATAATTGCCATTTTATTTAATTTAATATTTCTTCTAATAACTTTCAGAAATGCCAAATTTTTGGATAACATTAAGGCAATATTTATAATATATTCATAAACTAGAAAATTATGAAAGTTTACAATTTGTACGTATTAAATAAAGTACACTATTTAACGTTCTAGTTTCTTAAGGTTATATTTTTGTTAATGGACTTAAGAGTTAAATTTGTGAATTCATATAACATGAATTTATCAAGCTTATCTTAATGTACTTTTGTTATTAACATATTTCAAACATGCAACGCTCGTTTTAAATTAAATTTCGTATAATCATGGTGGCATTTTACAATTGACATTGAGTTATTTTAAATCTTTCATAAGTTTTTCATGCTTCTTTATTTGTTTGCTTGTTTTCTTCTCTCTTTCTCTCTCTCTGCCTTCTTGATAAGCATTAAATTTTTCATATTCAATTCAACAATAATTTAATTCATTTATTTTATTTATTATTGTTTGCATATATCATATAGCATTAGGACAGGAACTGGATACATCAACATGAATATTAATTACATGTAAAAGAATTATATATAATTTTTTATATTAACCACCTAATTTTAATTCGTTGATCGATTATTCGAATCAGATACTATAAAGTTCATTATTGATGAGCCAGGTGCCACCTCATCACGCCACTCAACAGCGACAACCCCAGTCAACCCAAGTGGGGGGCTGAAGCCCTCGATATGTCCGGCTGTCCTCGAACAGGCTCTTACGCTAGCCGCCCCTAAGGTTATAAGGCACAAGTACACTACCCGGGGATCCTCGAAATAACCCACGACCCTCGAAGACGTCCAGCCTAGGAAATGAACCTCAGGGCACTTCCCACGGGGAAGCGAGCTCCAAGTTTACCCAAGGGCATGAGGAGCTTAGGGGCGTAAGGGGCCCTCGAATGCGTCTGTGTCGAGGACGCAATCCCATTCTTGGCCGCTGCCTAGCTTGACGCCCAACAGGGAGGAATCCAGCTGGCGATTAACGGCAAGTCTCATCTACCACCACCTAACACGCTCCAGTGGCACATGAGTCCATTCCATTGATCTCCAGCGCATTAAATATCAAGTCATAAATGCAATCCTTGGTCATAAATGCCAAAGATACACATTAAATGCCAATAAGGCCCCCCATTAATGAGACGTGAGAGCAGCTGCCAACGGGAGTTACAAAGGGGACAAAAAGCACATGCCCAGTGAGCACATTGCGAGAAAGGCGGTCGAGAGTTCCGATCGAAATTATGCCACGTCATATATATATATATATATATATATAGAGAGAGAGAGAGAGAGAGAGAGAGAGAGAGAGAGAAACTTGAATGAAAAATTAGTATTTGGTTGGATGTTTTTAAAAATGTTAGAATTCCAAATAAAAGTTCAAATGTAACTTTTTATTAAACTATGCAACATAACTTATATCGAAAAGTATTTTTATTGCATTCAAGTTAAATAAACTTTAAAAATATTATACTGCAAAACATGAAGCCCAACAGATGCAGGATATCACTTGACATTTATAAAAACAAGCATTCGGTGCAAGACTTATAACAAAATAAAATCCGACAATCAAAATGTAAGTCAAAATAATAATATGGACTATCTCAGTCACAAATTATTAGTTTTTTTAAAGAGTTTTTTTTTATTCCATAGTATTTGTCATTTTGAACATTTGTTTTTCTTTTACAAATTTGTCTTCATTCTTTTCAACTAAAATTCATTAGTTATTTTGATATGATTTCCTAAAAATAAGGGAATTTTAGTCCAACCATTGTAAATTTATCTAAAAGAAAACTATTAATTAATTTAATTGGTATGCGTATAAAAATGAACCTCAGGGCGCTTCCCACGGGGAAGCGAGCTCCAAGTTTACCCAAGGGCACGAGGAGCTTAGGGGCGTAAGGGGCCCTCGAATGCGTCTGTGTCGAGGACGCAATCTCATTCTTGGCCGCTGCCTAGCTTGACGCCCAACAGGGAGGAATCCAGCTGGCGATTAACGGCAAGTCTCATCTACCACCACCTAACATGCCCCAGTGGCACATGAGTCCATTCCATTGATCTCCAGCGCATTAAATGTCAAGTCATAAATGCAATCCTTGGTCATAAATGCCAAAGATACACATTAAATGCCAATAAGGCCCCCCATTAATGAGACGTGAGAGCAGCTGCCAACGGGAGTTACAAAGGGGACAAAAAGCACATGCCCATACAACTCGTGTCAGTAAAGTTGACTGGCTCCTACCAACCATGTCACATCCGAATGCCTCACTCTCATATATATACCGAATCGGCTTTCCATCCAAGAGTAAGAAAACATAAGTTCACTCACTTTTACTCTTGCTCTTGATAAGTAAGAGGAATTCTCATTTACTATTTATCATCTTTTCCAAATACCCTATAACTGATTTGAGTGTCGGAGAGTCTACGCTGGGGCAAAACTGACTAGACTCACGTGCGTTCCTCCCCCTTTAACAGATGGGCCACCAACATTACTACCCGGAGATCTTCGAATCCCGACACATGATCAAACCAAAATCCAACTACATCATATTATAAATACGATCATTTCAATTTGATTGCTTCATTTATAATACTAAAATTTGACAAAAAAGAAATTTTATTAGAAGTTGTTCCCGCACGCGCTTTTCTAAGCAACCAACATACTCTACAATGAAACGGCTAGTTGGCTCAAATTTCGCACACAGTTGCCACTTGGCTGAAAAGGAAATATTAATCCTCTAAGGCAATATTTTATTTATTTAAATAAAATGTTTGTGGATAACGCATTGTTTATTCATTTATTGTTTGGACCCCCGCAAATTTCCTCCTCTCTTTTGTCAATCTACTTGATTGGTAGTTTGTCACAACATCAACCCACGTGAAATTTGCCAATGTTGAAACATAGAACATGAAACATATTTGACTAAATTGTCCATTTATATTAGTGTACAGGTAAACCATCTTTGCCCAATAATTGTTCTATTTCATATTAATATAAATAAATAAGTAGCTTTCTTTGATTTGGTTTACTAGTACAATATATACCCTCTTTGTCCTATAATATTAATTGTGTTAGAGATTTTTTTTTGCTCCATAATTAGGGGTGGGCGCGGGTCGGGTTTTTGTCGGGTTCGGGTTAATCGGGTCGGGTACCCGAAATTTCGGGTGCCCAACATAATTACCCGAATTTAACCCGAACTTTTTTCGGGTACCCAATCGGGTACCCGAAACCCATTTTTTTTTTTTTTTCAGTGATTTTTTTTTTTGATAAAATAACTTTTTTCACAATTAATATATAAAATAAATTAAATATAGGCTTATAGTTCTTGTGAACCCTCAAATATGCAAAAAGAGAGTGATAATTTTTATATAATTATTTGAAATATTAATATATTTTTTAATTTAGAAACTATGGAAGAAGAGTAAATAGTACCAATTTGGCAATTTGCTACTATTAATTTAAATGAAATAACAAACGCATGGCATATTGTAAGAATAATTTTAGAAATATTAATTGTATGTCGTATTTAGAAAAAAAATGAAATAGCAACAACCAAATTATACATCTACATTTAATTGCTAGCATTTTTATCTTAATTAGACAATTAAACACTTTAGCTCCACATCAGTGGATATAATATTAATGACTAGATAAAACAATATGGTGTTATTGAATATCTCAATTATTTAGACAAAATCAAAATAAAATACTTTTATCATTCTATACAATGCATATATGTATATGTATCCACTAATTTACTTAAATTACATTAATCGGGTCGGGTACCCGAATTGGGCATCGGGTAACCCGACCCGAACGCCCACCCCTATCCATAATATTTATCACTTTGAAGATTTCAAAAGAGCATTAATTTCCCCCCCCCCCCCCCCCCCCTAAATTTACCTTCATTTATTATTTTTAATGGAATTTGATGAGGCATGAGGAAGGTAATTTTGTCAAATCATTTTAAATTGAGCTAAAAAGAAGGCTATTTATTAGAGTAATTGGTTTGTGTGAAAAAATTTAGGACGACTAATATTATGGGACAGAGGGAGTACCATTTTTCTTTGTGGAACATAATTTTTTGTATGTGTTGATTTTGGCTTTTCTTTTTCCTAGAAAAAAAAAATTAAATGCATAAATAAATAAGGGGACTTTTCTAATTCTTCAAGTATTTTATTACAAGAAAATAACACTTCACTAATTGAATGTGACCACTTGGATTCTAGTTGATTAGTTGTGATGGATTTATGATGGAGCAAATAAAATTAGGAATAAAAATACAATTAATCAATGACAAAACATTTATTACCAGATTTATCACGGTAAAAAAATTCATCGCAACCATGTTTCATGAATGATATCATAAAATTTATATGGATGTTGCCTAGTGAAGGGGGTGATCTTGTTTGTGTTGATCTAAAAATTCAACCCAAAAAATAATTTAGCGAATGTGAAATCGTACCACACTACCGACTTATACCTGTGTATGTTGATTAGATCTTGTGAATTGTAAGTATTCTCTTATATGGCACCTTTTCTTCTAATGTAGTCATAGCTAGTATTTTCTTTTTCGCACATCCCAAAATAAAATTTCAAACTTATAAAATTAAATAGTTGTTTGCCAACATATCATCTCACTTCAAATAATAATCAACATCCTTAACTCCCTAGTAATACTTCGAAGATAATAATATAAATGTATATAATTTTAATCTTCTAAGATTTATATTTAAAACTCCAATTTGAGCCGAACTATAAACATAAAAATGGATTGAAAAATTGTGTGTGTGTGTGTGTGCGTGTGTGATAGTGATGAAAGGGTAGTTTACATTGATGCATTCTTCAACCTCTAAAATTATGTGGCGTGTTGTAAAGGTCACCCCACTAGACAAATAATTAATAATATATGTAACTTGTATATGTGGAAAAAGACTAAATGCAAATCCAAGGAACAAATGTATACAATTATTAATAATTGTTGGCCACATAGAATCAACATTATCCACATTCAAAAGATTTGGTGGCAGCTGTCAATTTTAATGACACGCTACTATATAATTAGAGGTCCCATTTTATCCTTTTCAACAATGCAATTGTCATTTCATTAGGTAAAAAGTTTCATTATATGTGTTGGAAATTATTACTAGTATTTCAAAATTATTATTGACACTTTATCCTTATTTTTGTTATTGAGAAATTGACTAAATTATCTATTTGTTTTAAAATACAATTGGATATACTCTACTCCCTCAATTATTTTCTAAGTCTCATTTCACTCCTCTAAACCCCTAAACTGTCAAATATGACCCTTATATTACATAATTAAAAATTTAGTCAACATCATCTTCATAACACTCATATTTATAAGATTTATTATTAATTTTTTTTTTTACATTTGGAATTCTAAATCCAATGTCAAATCCTTTATTAGTCATAAAAATAATTGATACCTTAAGTAAATTGAATAAAAATTAAATTAATAAGTTATTGTAATAGCACCTAAAAATTAAATACAAAAAACTATATATAGTTCATGAAGTATAAATTCTAAGTAAAGTTTGACTATTTTGAATAAAAGTGGATAAATATTTTTTTAATTATAATTTAAATTTATTTTTATATTAAATCAAATTATGATATATTTAAATAAATATAAGTTCTTTGAAAAATAAGTATACCAATTTGTTTTAGAAAAAGAAACATATGCAAATTGAAGTATTCAATGAAAATATAATTATTCATATAAATTTAAAAGAGTCTAATTTTACTTTTGATTCTAGAGTAAATAACTAGGTTTTTAACTAAAACATATTTAAAATTAAATTTAGATTATAAATTAGTATAAATACTTTGTTAGATATAGATATACATTGGTATAGATTTCATGGTACTATTATCGAAATATAAGTTATAATTAAGGGATTAAAGTGTATTTAGTCCTATTTTCAAATGAATGGGCATTTTGGTCAATTTTTCAATATAAAAATAAGAGTGGAGTCCCTATAATAATTTTGGAGTGCCAATAACAGTTCTCTATAAATAATTGTTTGTTGTTTTAATCATGATTTTCCCACAAATTTAGCAACCATAAAGTAAATGTTCAAATAATAAAAAAAAATTAGCAAAATTTATTGATTTGAATTAAGGATGCAAACGAGCTCAAACCATTATTGAACCGGCTTGTCAATTTGAATATATGCTTGATTCGTTTGCATCTCAGTTCTACTCTATTTCTTTCTTGTGATGATTACTTCAAAGCGCATTCTCAATTCAATTGATTGAGAAAAGCGATGTTTTAAAATAGATGGATTTTGAAGAGTTTATTATTGTGATAATCGGATGTCGAGTAATTTGAATGAATTATAACAAAACATTTATTGATTAATTTATTCTTTTCAAACAAAAAAAAATTGCTCAATTTGAATTTGTAATTAAGACTTATGGAATCGGCTAAAGGATTAGTAATTTTTGGAATTTGAAATTAATTACAGTCAATCCAAATTTTGGAAATTGTGTTTTAAACTTGAATGGAACTTTAAATGATTATGAAACTTATATTTGATTTGCATAACTAAATAAATATCAAGATATCAATTAAATTGTCCATATATTTTCGAAATTAAACTTAATAAATTATAAAATATAAACTAAAAATAATTTGATGACTAATATTAATTTATGCACGACCGTTTGATTGTCATTCAAATAACTAAGGGTTGATTATAAAAAAGTTTCCTAAGATTTGATCAATTTTTCACAAAGCTACAGATGATATGAAAAATTATAAATACCTCATTGATATTTGATTCTAAATTGTGAGTCTCGCTTATCATTAGGGGTATTTCCGATATACAATAAAATATTTATAATTTTTCATAATACCATAGATTTCCTAAAAGATAATCCAGTTTAAGGATTTCTTTATTTTTCTTTTTCTTTTTCTTTCTTTTTTTCTTTTTTTTTTTTGTAATTAATCCAATCACTACTAAAAAAACTGTTTTTAGTGACCGATTTTGGCTAAAATCGGTCACAAAAACAGATTTGTGACCGAATCAGTGACCGGAAAAATCGGTCACGAAAACCTTCGTCACAGATTTTTGTGACCGAATCTGTGACTGACTATTTTTGTGACCGACTTTGTGACCGAACTATTAGTCACAAAAAAAATAAATCGTGACCGATTTTTCGGTCACAAACTCGTCGAATAGTGACCGAATTTGTGACCGAAATTTTAGTCACAGCAGAAAGGAATAGTGACTGAAATTTCGGTCACAAATTCAATTAATAGTGACCGATTTTGTGACTGTACATTGAGTCATTTTAAAAAATAATAGTGACCGAATGGAAAAAAAATAGTGACCGATTTTTCGGTCACAAATTGCAAAGGAACAGTGACAAATTTCAGTCACTATATAGTATTTTGTGACCGAAAAATCAGTCACAAATTTCGGCTCACAGATTTTTGTAAATCTATTTTTGATCACAAACCTGACCTGTAATATGAATTTCAATTGTTTCAATTTGCAAATTCCCCAATTCAAATAACACCAATATTCGCAAAACATTCATCAATATCCACCAAATATTTACCAATATTCGGAAAATATACACTAATATTCTCGAAACATACACCAATAACCGCCAAAATTAAACAATATCCGCAAAATATACACAAATATCCTCAAAACATATCCGCAATATCCGCAAACACGCATCCACCAAACATGATCAACTCCAAATTATCTATCCATCAACATACACCATTATCCACCATATATTCAACAATATCCCCGACATATACACCAATATCCTCAAAATATACACCAATATCCACAAATTGCATCACCAAATACATTCAAGTCATATCTTTATCCACAAAAAACATCATGCCTCTCAAATCTTCTACATATATACATACATATTCACCAAACATAAATAGCAAGATAGTTGTCGACATCAATCATCATTCTCATCATTGTCACCGTCACAATTGTTTTGACCTATTAACTTGCTCATTTTCGATGATGATGATGCAACGAAAGGGACTTCAGTAGCATGTGGTGGGGTCAGAAATCCATATGTGGGTGGCATAAAAGTGGGTATTTGAGCTTGCGAACCTGATGGAAAGGATGCGAACATTTGAATTTGACTCATGGACTGTTGGAAGGAGTCAAACTTTGCAGACAAGTTGAGAAGTGAATCTTGCAACTTCACGTTCTGCTCCTGAACTAAGTCAATCTTTTTCTTTTGCTCCTCAATCTCCTTTGCTTGCTCTTCGATCTTCGTCTTTTGCTCATCTACTTGAAGTTTAAGGGCCCTAGTCTCCTTACCGTCCAATACGCCTCTTGCCCAAGGAGCAGACGTTGATCGAGATTCGGAAGACTTTAAAAGTTTTGCCACACCTGCAAGACCATACGCCTGGCCTTTTTTCAAACCTCCAACTGTATCCATCCACACCTAAAAGACGAAAACAAATGGACAATCAAAATTACGCATCTCTAAATATAGAAACTAATAAAATGTAAAGTAAGTTATATTACAAAAATTGATTACGTCAATCTCCTTTTGCCTCTCATGCTCAGTGCCATCCTCATTCTCACTCGAAGTTGCACCACTGTTTCCACGAGCAGCCCACTTGTTTTGAAATGATTCCTACATGTAAAACAAATCAAAAACAAACAAAACAAATTAAAAATGTAAAACAAGAATGAACAAACAATACATACAAGTTCAAAAATATTACTAATGTTGATATATAATATTACTTACGACAGTATTTTTTGCACGATCGTTCACAAAGACCCGTTCCCCTTCCTTATTTTTTTTTGAGTGGAGACATATAAAAGCTTGAACAAGAGAAGGTGTTTCACCTGTTTCTGCCTTCTACAAAGAAAAAAATAATTAAAAATAAATTATAATTAATGCTAAATAATGATATATACACAATATAATTACCATTCTATCCATATGCGTAAGGTGGGTAATAGAACCACCCGAGTGAATTGGGAAGCCTTGTCCGTTACAATCTGATGTTCTATTTCTTTTTGGCTTGAGCACATTTTTTCTTATAACTCTCTGTGACCCATTGTTGCCTCAAATCTTCCCAATATTCATCAGTTATCCAACGAGGCTTTTTGTTCTTTTCACATGCCCGATATAGTTACTTTTTAACAGCATAGCCCCACGATGATTGAAAATTGCATGAATCTCATCTTGATTTTCTTCATGCCAAACAAATTTTTTCTACAAAAATTCATTTTATTGTGTCACAATAATATTAGATATTCTTAATTACATAAAAATGTCATAGAATTACAAACATATGTGTGATTACCTCAAACTCTCCAAACCACTTATCCCTTTGAGATTCAGGGACTTTTTCCCAAGATTTCCATGGCCCTCCAAATGACTTCTTCACAATAGTTGTTATCTCATCAACACACTTTTTATTATCACTGAACCTATATGACCACACATGCAAAGATTAATAACAATAAAAGTCGAATAATATAAACACTAAGAATATTATAATAGAAATTATTACTCTAATCCTCGAGGGCGAATGAAAATATTTCCAACTGTACTATCATTGACGCTATTTTCAGTACTCGGTGTGGAAGGAACATTTGTACCACTATGATTAGCATCAAGAGGGGCTAACTGTGATGACTCCGTAGGCTGTATAGCCATGTTAGTTGGTGGAGGCATCGTCGAATGAGATGGAGATGGAGTTGACGTCTTTCCTTGTCCTTTTTTACCACCACCTGCCATCTGTTGCACGATTCTCCAACAAAATTGATATTAATCATGTTGAATATGAAAAGGATGAAATAGAAGTTTTCAACTAACACAACAAAATGATATCAAAAGATATTCTTGATACAACATTCTTAACACATACATGAAATTTGATGACATTCACAATTTCACTTGATTAAAGTTCACAATAAAATTACCATAAGTACAATAATCAATTATTCATCTCCGTTATCTTCACTGTCATCTTCTTCACCATCAGAAAAATTAAATTCATCTTCTTCTTCTTCATCCAAATGTTCATAATCATCTAACTGTTCAAATTGTTCTACAGTTATTTGTTCACTATATCCGATGTTGTCAACTAAATTCCCAATTGGATCGGAGTCATCAACAGAATTGATAATATTAGATGGTTCCTGCAAAGCATCCTCCACATTATGGCCTCCATCAACTCTACTTCTTGGTCTCGTCTTGATTACAAAGCGCCAGTGAATTTTATCTCTTTTGTTACCAGGATAAGGGACATAATAAACTTGAGAAGCATGCTGAGCAAGAATGAATGGATCAAATTTCGGATAACTTTCATTCTGTTTTATCTCAACAATGCCATACTCTTTGTGTTCCTTAATACCCCGATTCAAAAAACTCATATTTTGGTCTTTCGAACAGGGGCATCTAATACCGTTCCTCTCAGAATAATCAGGTCGTGTAGATGCAAATTTAATGAACTCTTCGACTCCGACTAGAAATTCACGTGCATAACCCGATCGTTTTGGTAGAAGTCTATTATACATCCAACTACGACGTACCCGAATATCCATATTCTGTAAAAATTATCAAACAATTATCTTGGTTTAATTGTACGTACAATTATATTAAAAATTGATCATGCTAACGAGTTTAAGATAAATTGATCATACTAACGCACGAATTGTTAAAGATAAATTTATATATTTTAATTATATACTTTATGGATATTTGTATGTATTTTAATATAAAAATATATATGTTTTTGTATTTATAGAATTTAATTTTATAAGTATTATACGATATCTTGTTTAGATGTATTTTAAAAGATATAATATTTATTAAATTTAGTATGTAGAATATAATTTGTTTTGTGGTTTCCTTTTGTTCACCACTTTTTTTTGGGGTTATATACTTTGGCAGAGGTGGCCACGTCATGTCCAGGAGTGCGCCATATGAATTCAATCACTTTAACTATTTTAAAATGCCTCAATGTTTATTCGAGTCACTATAGCAAGTATATGTAAGTAACCACGACTTATACTTGATTATTACTTGTTGGATCATATGGTCCTACACATTTCATCTTCTTTAATTGTTTGTCTTAGCCATGGATTAAGGAGGCTACATTTTTTTTTAGATGAGAAGTGCTACTTGTTTTGATTCTAATAAAATTAGATAATGACATACATCTACATCAAATCACATTATAACTATATATAAATTGCACAAATATAAAATGTAAATGAATGCCAAAAGGTGCATATAACATGATATTAATACAATATAGAACTCAAGTTTGACAAAATATTGATTCTTATAATTTGCTTTTCGTCCTACTTTTCATCCAAAAATTATACACTTGCATAGGGTTCAACAAATCACATTCAACAATTACAAAATCGCATAATCTTAATGCAAATAATAATTTTACACAATTACCAAGTCACATAATCTTAATACAAACAATAAAAAGCACCTTAAATGTAACTACTTCAATTATACACTTGTTTAGGTTCAACAAATCACATTCAACAATTACCAAACGAAAATCACATTCAATAAATCACATTCACCAATTAACAATATTTCAATTATACAACAAACATCCAACAATTGTTTCTACAAATTACATTCAACAATTAACAATATTTCAATTATACAACAAATCACATTCAACAATTAACAATATTTCAATTATACAACAAATCACATTCAACACAAACGAAAAATCATACCTTTACAATGCCTCCTTCGTAATGTATATTTTGTTTCTACTCCTAAAAATCAATACAAATATCCAAAAAAAAAAAGAAATTACATCACTACATTCATATTTTTTCCAAAACTATACATACAAAATACAAATTATAAAAAATAAATGTGGGGGGAGGGGGGTGGGGGGGGGGCAAGGAGGGGAGTGGAAGGGAGGGGAGGGGCTGTTGGGTTGTATTGGGGGGAAGGAGGGGGCTGGTGTGTGGGGAGGAGGGGAAGAGGGGGCGTGGAGAGGGAGAGAGGGGGGAGGCTGTGGGAGAGGGGGGCTGGCGGGGGGAGGAGGTGCCGGGGTGGCGGGGGGAAGAAGGGCGGCGGCCAGATTTGGGCTTGGGGCCGCCGCGGCCTGGAGGGAGCTGGGGGTGGGGGGTTGGCGGGGGAGGGCGGGGTTGGCTGGGGGAGGCTGTGGAGGGCGAGGAGGGAGAGAGACGGTGGTGGTGGAGGGAGGGGGTGGCGGGGGGGACCGGCGGCGGAGGGAGGGAGGCGCCGCCGGTGGAGGGAAGAGGGAGGCGCGGGGGGGAAGGGTGGGTTGGCGGGGGAGGGCGGCTGTGGAGGGAGAGGAGGAAAGGGGCGGCGGTGGTGGAGGGAGGGGGTGGCGGGGGGTGCGGTGGCGGTGGTGGAGGGAGGGGGTGGCGGGGGGTGCGGCGGCGGAGGGAAGGAGGCTGCCGGTGGAGGAAGAGGGAGGCGGGCGGGGGGGGGGGGGCGGGGGGGGGGGGAAGGGAAGAGAGAGAGAGAGAGAGAGAAAGCTTACCTCAAGTAGAATTTAGGGAAGGGAAAGAGTGAAACTTAGAATTTTTCTAAGTGTAATTCAATTTTTTACCCGATTTGTGACCGAAAATTCGGTCACAAATCTTTTTTTTTTAAAATTTGATATTAATAAATATTATTCAAACATTATAATTATTATTAAATTTAAAATATTTAATATTATTTTTTTCAAATTAATTATTTATATTTTCTATATATATATTTAAAATACTTGTTAAATTTTCAGATTATTATTTAATTAATTATTCAATTTTCTTATTTTAATTTAACTAATTATTTAGTTATCTCTCTTTAATAGTTGGATTAATTACTCAAATGCTGCAATTCAATTGAATTAATTATTCAGTTTCAACAATACAATTGAACTAATTATTCAGTTTCAATAATACAATTGAACTAATTATTCAGTTCTTCCTACTCAATTAGATTAATTACTCAATTTCCTTTATTCAAATATATTAATTACTCAATCTTCTCAATTAAATTGAACAAATTATTATTCAATATTTCCATTTCAATTGAGCTAATTATGAAATTTCCCCCAATTTCATTGGATTGGTTAGTCATTGCTCCTAACTCAGTTGGTCCAATTACTCAAATTCCTACCAATCAAACAAATTAATTCCTCAATTCAGTTGGGCAATTTATTTAATTTCTCCAATTCAATTGAACTATTTACAAAATTCTAATCAATTTCATTGCACTAGATATTCAATGCTCATAATTCAATTGGTATAATTACTCAAATTCCACAATTTGCTTAGATTAATTACTCAATTCAATGCCTTCCACGTAAATATATGATCAATTACACTATTTAATTGTAGAATTTATATAATTTTCTCCAATTTAATTGAATCAATTACAAAAATCCCTCCAATTTCGTTGGACTAATTATTCATTGCTCGTAATTCAGGTACGTTGGTACTACAATTACTCCAATTCCACAATTATTTTAGATTAATTGAAACAATTTCACTAAGTCATTCAACTACATTGTTTAACAACTCAATTCCCCAAAGTCAATTGAACCAACTACTCAATTAAATGTAAATTTTATTCTTTCAATTGGACTAATTTCCTTAATTTAATCGAATAATTTTCCATAAAAAAAGGTAGAATTTTGGGACTGAATATTCGGTCTTTGTTCAAATAAGAGAAGCTAACATTTTGTGACCGATTTTTCGGTCACAATTTTCCTCATGTGCATTTTATTTTTGTGACCGAAAAATCGGTCACAAATTTGCCCAAAGAGGCTCCCATTTTGTGACCGATTTTTCGGTCACAATTTCGGCTCATAAAGCTTGTATTTTTGTGACCGAAAAATCGGTCACAAATTCGACCCATATGCTAGCATTTTTGTGACCGAAAAATCGGTCACAATTTCGCCTAAGGAGGCTCCCATTTTGTGAACGATTTTTCGGTCACAATTTTAGCTCAAGTGCCTAGTATTTTTGTGACCGGAAAATCGGTCACAAATTTGCCCAAAGAGCCTCCAGTTTTGTGACCGATTTTTCGGTCACAATTTTCCACCAAGTGCCTAGCATTTTTGTGACCGAAAAATCGGTCACAAATTCGCCCAAAAAGGCTCCAATATTGTGACCGAAAAATTGGTCACAAATTCGCCCAAAGAGCCTCCCATTTTGTGACCGATTTTTTGGTCACAATTGTCCTCAAGTGGCTAGAATTTTTGTGACCGAAAATCGGTCACAAATTCGCCCAAAAAGGCTCCAATTTTGTGACCGAAAAATCGGTCACAAAATGGGAGCCTCTTTGGGCAAAATTTGTGACCGATTTTTCGGTCACAATTTTCCCTCATGTGCATTGTATTTTTGTGACCGACAAATCGGTCACAAATTTTGCCCAAAGAGGCTCCCACTTTGTGACCGATTTTTCGGTCACAAATTCGACCCATATGCTAGCATTTTTGTGACCGAAAAATCGGTCACAAATTTGCCCAAAAAGGCGCCCATTTTGTGACCGATTTTTCGGTCACAGTTTTCCCTCATGTGCATTGTATGTTTGTGACCGAACAATCGGTCACAAATTCGCCGAAAGAGCCTCCCATTTTGTGACCGATTTTTCGGTCACAATTGTCCTCAAGTGGCTAGTATTTTTGTGACCGAAAAATCGGTCACAAAGTTGGCCAAAAAGGCTCCCATTTTGTGACCGATTTTTCGGTCACAATTTTCCCTCAAGTGCCTAGTATTTTTGTGACCGAAAAATCGGTCACAAATTCGCCCAAATATATTAGCATTTTTTGTGACCGATTTTTCGGTCACAAATCTGTTATAACATTAATTTATTTTCTTTTTGATATTTTTTTAAAAAAAATCTACAGTAATTTAAATATAAGTAAATTAATTTTTTTTTTGTGACCGATATTTGCATTTTAGTGACCGATTTGTTAGTCACAATGATATTTTCATTCTTTTGTGAAAGCGGTCACAAAAGCGGTCACAATTCTCCGTTTTTTGTGACCGAATGTGTTCCATCACAAATTTCAGTCACTAAAAACAGTTTTTTTAGTAGTGAATAATCAACCAATTTTCAAGAAAATTCTGTCCTAAGTTCTAACACATGGCTCCAAAATCACTCTATGGTTTGGTGGGTTAAAGTTTAAACAAATGTAAAGCAACAAAAATGCAAATCTAGGTAGGGTTGGTTGTGCGTTGCTTTTGCAATATTAAATGCCAAAAGTAATGATTAATCTTCACTTTTTTCTATAATTAAACTAATAAGCCATTAACTTACAATGGGAAAGTATTTTTGCATAATTAGCAAAAGTTTAATTGTCCACTGGATTTGGAGCTGAATCAGCAGAAATTCGTAGGCCACAAATGGGATTCAACCCCAATCCATGTACACGTCCCTTTGCTGTCAGCATTTAGTTTACAAACACCTTTTTTTTTTCTTTTTTTTTTTTTTTTCTATTCTTGTGTTTGTTTGTTTCAATTTTGCAGGCTGATTCCAGACTTATGGTTGAGGAAGATCTCAACTTCATACACAGACACACATTGATGGAATTTTTAATTTTTTTTATAATATAATCAACTCAAAATACTCTGTACATGCAATCAAAACGCCACACACACACATATACACAATTTAACTCACATTTTTGTGTATATTATAATAAACCTCCTGTGATATAAAATATTTACAAATGATGGACGAAAAATGTGTAAAATCCACTCATCGCCTTAATTCTGCTGCCTTTGTTGACTCTAGGCCAAAATTAACCTCACGAATGTGTTTCTCATATCAAAAAGTTTAAGACCAGTTTCAAATTCATCAGAAAACTTATCGGAAAATGAAAACCTGAAAGTACCACTGTCAATATGTTCCTTTCGTCCCAGTGATCGATTTTGACATACAACTTGCGCCACTTGGGGAAGAAATGAGCGAGTTATGATGAATTGAAAGTGTAGGATTTCTCAACTTGCACTACTAGAAAAAAGGCTTTTAGCCACGGATTTGGCAAAAAATCCGTGGCCAAGGGAATCAGCCACAGATTAGCCACGGATTTTTTCCGTGGCTAAAAGTGGCGTGGCTAACCAGGGCCACGGCTTGTTAGCCACGGCTGCGCTTAGCCACGGCTTAGCCACGGGCCAACCGTGGCCAACGCTAGCCACCCAAACTTTGCACGGGGCCTGGCCGTGGCTAAGGGCCACGGCTTAGCCACGGTCAAACCGTGGCCAAGCCGTGGCACTTAGCCACGGTCAAGCCGTGGCCAAGCCGTGTTACTTAGCCACGGTCAAGCCGTGGCCCTTAGCCGTGGCTCTTAGCCACGGTCAAGCCGTGGCCCTTAGATACGGCACTTAGCCACGGTCAAGCCCTGGCCCTTAGCCACGGCACTTAGCCACGGTCAAGCCGTGGCCCTTAGCCACGGTCGAGCCGTGGCCAAGCCGTGGCACTTAGCCACGGTCGAGCGGTGGCCACGCCGTGGCCCTTAGCCACGGTCAGCGGTGGCAAAGCCATGGCCCTTAGCCACGGCTCCGCCGTGGCCCTTAGCCACGGCTCTGCGGTGGCTAATCCGTGGCTAATTCAGCCAGAAATTAGTAAATTCGATTTGTTTTCGTTCCGAACCAGCCTGCAATCAAAAAACCCAAACATTCCAATGTATCCAATCAAGATGACGATCACAGATCGTCCAATACCAAATGCATCATTAAATTAAACACTAAAATAACGATCACGGATCGTCCAACACCAAATGCATCATCAAATAGAAACCAAAATAACGATCACGGATCATCCAACAAACACCAAATATTTCGTTTACTAAAATGTAGAAAGATTCAAATATTGCGAATAGTAGTTAGAGAGTACAAGTTATTAACATATCAAGACGTGTCAATGTCTAAAAAGGTCCAACATCATCATCATCATTATCATTGTGCTCGTCATCACGTATGTAATTTGGAGGAGTGTGTCTAGAGGTGGATCGCTGTCCTCCCGATGAAGTCCTACGAGAACCCCTCTGTTGAGAGGGGGTGGATTGTACATGTACATGAGGTGAACCAGCTAACGGGTGTGGCTGATTAGGCGAAGAGACGCCTGCTCCTTGGGTCAAAAGTTGAATGCTCTGAAGCACGGCATTGAGGGTCTGCTTCACCTCAGTTAATTCAGATGATTGTCTCTCCTCGAACCTGTCGAGCCTTCGCCTCAACTCAATCGTACCCGGATCCTCCCATTTCGGAGGATAAGTCTGGGAGCTCGAACTTCCCGTGCTAGGTGATCCACCTGGCACGCCGTACCACCGACCCTTATTCGGTTTAGCCACAGTCTTCTTCCACACTTATGAATCCGTAAATAGAATTAGATTTAGTCATAATATATCATTAATATGTATCTATATATTATATTAAAATATGAAAAAAATAAAAGTTATTTTGACTTACATCGAGCTTGGATGGTCGAGATAGGGGGTGCCATCAGCAGATTGAGGAGGCGGCTTGGAATTAATTTCTTCCCACTTCTCCTTAAATGCGTTCTACGAGTTTTGAGGTTGAAACATTAGTTACAATGTCAAAAAAAACCAATTTTATAATTGAAAAATAATGAATACTCACAAATGAACGCTCCGCCCTCTGATCAGCCCATTTCATTTCCCCATTCTCATCTTTATAAGAGTAAAGATGTAGGAATGACTGATCCACGGTAGGACTATACCCCAATTGAGCTTCCTGTGATAAGACATGTAATATTTTAATACTATATAACACAATAATCACCCGTATAAGGTCAAATTGAAGTACTTATGAAATACACATACTAACCAGCTCGTCATTATAAGTTAGGTGAGATTTGGAACCACCTTTATGGCCGGTTATTCCCCTTCCACAAGAATCGGATGCCCGATTAGCTTTGTTCACTGCGCTCTTTTAAAGAAAATTGGGCAACCCCCATTTTGCTAGCAGCTCTTGCCAAGCGTCCTCTCCGATCCACTCCGGCCTCTTATTATTACGACGAGCCTTGTTAAGCCTATTCTTCAGGAGCTCTGATCCCTTATGCTCAAAAGTTTCCAAATAGCGTCATGTTGGTCAGGTCGCCAATAATATACCCTCTACACAATGAAAAAACAGAGAACTTACAAAATTACGAATGAAAAAAACGTAAAAGAAAATTTGTATATGCATCAAGACTTACTTGGAATTCGCCGAACCACATGTGTCTAGTTTGTATAGGGATCTCCTTCTACCTCTCCCATGGCTCTGTATACCCGTTTGTGAAAATACGGGCGATCGTCCTCACGGTCTCCAAAGCAAGATTGAACCTAATAAATATAACTGTTATTTAAACAGCAATCAAAAAGTGAATAATTATAACTTAAAGGCAATACAAAAGCAAACTTACTCATGTCCCCGTGGATAAACAACCATCTTTCCATCAATTCTGTTATTATCGGAAGTCTCCGTCGGCATATCATCAGTAATAGGCTCATCATCGCTAGGGATTGGTGTCTGATGATGAGAGTCGTCATACGGCTCGTCTCGAATGTGAAGGCCCGTCGTAGGGGGCATGTTTCCCTTTCTAGAACCTGTCATCTGCATTCATAATAAAAACATCAAACAACACAAACCTGTTATATTTATATTAAAAAATTCATAGCAAAAATATCACTTAAGATGAGTCTTTTCACATGACATTAAATATTTCAATCAGCCACTAAACAACAATCATAGCAATCACACATATATATATATATATATTCGTGTTTATAGCAAAGAAAAATCAAACCAAACAAAATATTCATTCATAGTAAATATTACTCATCATCATCTTTGTCTTCTTCATCTTCATTTTCTTCACCTCCGTCTTCGTCTTCGTCTTCAGCATCATCGTCATACTGAGGCATATTTTCATCATCATCCTCCTCATCTTCTTCAAACTCAGAGTTTAATTCTTCTGCCTCGACACTTTGACCCAATTCATCAACTAATATATGATCATTAGTCATGTGCTCAGTGTATAATTGATTGACCTCTTCAACAGCACCCGTAGAATCAGCAAGATTACCCGTCGGTTCATTATCGATGACACTATTCACGCAGCCAGATGACTCTTGCAATGGGTCATCAGTATTATCTTGGCTCACAACTCGACTCCGTGGTCTTGTTTTGATAACAAATCGCCACTGCGATTTATCTCTTCTAGTACCGGGGTGAGGGACGTAATATACTTGAGATGCATGTTGCGCAAGGATGAAGGGATCATCTTTCGGGTATCTCTCATTTATTTTTACTTCAATAATATCATACTGGGGGTGTATCTTTATACCCCTATTCGATACCGAATCAAACCAAATACATTTAAACATCACAACCTCTTTTTGAGGCTCACCAGGATACTCTAATTTGATAACTTCCTTGAACATACCATAAAAGTTTGTACCCCCATCACTTATTACACAAACGCCAGAATTTGAGGTCTTCGTATGTGGGGTCATATCTTCTGTATGAAACATATATCCATTACAGTAGAACCTATTGAAGGTCTTGACCTTCTTCATTGGACCCAAGCCAAATCAAGCAAATACTGATTTTCAACATTATTTTTTGGATTATGCGCCTACATATACGAATATTTTCAATCAATATATTATATGAAAGATTTTTTTTTATGTATAATGGCTAAGTATTTATTATGTATAATGAATTACTCACATAGAGTTTAAACCATTCAACAAAATTATTCTCGACGGATTCCTCAATCTCTTGCTCAGTTAGGTGTGGCCAATTGTATCGAACGGCTGATCTATACATCCTACAAAGTATTGAAAATTTGTCAGAGTCATCTTAACAAATTATATATAAATTGTTAAAGATAACACTTACTCAAGTATGGGGACAACTTCTTCACAATTGATGAGTACATGTAATGCAGCTTTGCTCCACTCATCATCAGTCAAATAACGTTCCTTGCATTTTCTTCCTGTCTTACCAGCTTGTTTGAATACAGACAAAGTATAATGTCGTTCATCATCAGAACAGACGTCGTCTTCATTACGACGAGGTCTTGTACTTTTGGTGTGGATGTGACTTTCAAAATAATAAGATGAAAAATACGACAACTCTTGGTTTAAGTATGCCTCACATATTGATCCTTCAACTTTTGCTCTGTTCTTCACCATTCCCTTTAAGTTATGTAAGTACCTACAAACGTAAGTTGTTTTAAGTTTTTATAATTGATAGTTTCCATTATTTCTTTTAATACATGAAATTTAAAATTCATAATTATTTAAACTACCTCTCGAAAGGATACATCCACCGGTATTGCACTGGACCACACATCGCAGCTTCAAACGGCAAATGTACAGTCAAGTGCTCCATTGAGTCAAAAAATCCAGGCGGAAAAATGCGTTCCAATTTGCATAAAATAATAGGAATGTTACTCTCCAATTGTAATAGATTTGCCGCACTTAACTCTGTTGAGCACATTTCTTTAAAAAATTGACTTATTTCCGTTAAAGGCTTCCAAACATTAGGTGCGAGTGCATTTAGCGCCATTGGGAGCAAACGTTGCATAAAGACGTGACAGTCATGGCTCTTCATACCAAGCAGGTTTGTTCCAGATTGATCAACACAGTTTCCCAAGTTCAATGCATACCCATCAGGCATCTTCAAACATTTAATCCAATCACATAATTCGCGGCGTTGTTCAATGGTTAAAGTGAAAGTGGCCTGTGGCTTCAACACTTTACCGTTTGGAAGATACTGTAGATGTAATTCCGGACGCTTGCAATACTCCAACAAGTCAAGTCTAGCCTTCTCGTTATCTTTTGTTTTGTTTTTTACATCCATGACAGTATTTATTATGTTGTCAAAAAAAAATTTCTCAATGTGCATTACATCCAAATTGTGGCGGACAATATTATCCTTCCAATAGGGCAGCCCCCAAAATATACATTGTTTGGTCCAATTGTGGTCCACACCGTAACCTGAAATTTTAGAGTGCTTGACGGGCAAATCGGTTACTTTGGGCAAGTGCTGCACGACATCCCAAGTTGTATCACCCGTCATTCAAGAGGGAGCCGCAGATCGCTCTCGTCTTCCTTTCAAAAAGGCATCTTTATTATGCCTAAAAGGATGAGTCTCTGGCAAAAATCTTCTGTGGCAATCAAACCACGTTATTTTTCCACCATGCTTCAATCTGAAAGATTTTGTATGGTGTATACATATTGAACATGCCAGTCTCCCGCACGTCATCCACCCCGACAACATTCCATATGCAGGAAAGTCATTAATTGTCCACATAAGGGCAGCTCTTAAACAAAAAGTTTGTCTACTCGACACATCGAACGTTTCAACCCCGTCTGACCACAACTCTTTCAACTCGTCAATTAAAGATTGCAAATACACATCAATTCTGTCCTTTGGATTGCGCGGCCCAGGAATCAAACATGTCAAAAACATATATGGGGCAGTCATGCACATTTCGGGAGGTAAATTATAGGGGGTAATAATAACCGGCCAACAAGAATATGATTTCGAAGTTTGGTTGAAAGGATTAAATCCATCAGCACACAGTCCAAGTCTAATATTTTGCGGTTCAGCGGCAAAGTTTGGGTGTTTATCATTGAAATGCTTCCACGCTATGCCATCCGATGGATGGCATAACGCATCAGACTTTGCTACATGCTCATGGTGCCACCTCATTTGGTCGGCTGATTTTTCAGAGGCATACAACCTTTTCAAACGTGGGATTAGTGGCATGTAGTGCATTCTTTTGTAAGGAACACGTCTATTGCTCCCCGTACGAGATGGTTTAAACCTAGGATGCTGACATAATGCACATTCATCCAAGTGAGTATGTTCTTTATAAAACAACACACACCCTTGCACGCAGCAATCAATTTTCAAAGATATCAGTCCCAATTTTCTCGTTAATTTTTTGGCTTCATAATAATTGTTGGGAACATGATTGTCTATCGGATTTGATGTTTTTATAAGATCAGCCATTCTATCGAAGCATCCTTGTGGCATATTATAATCTGATTTCAATGTCATCATTTGAAGAGTTAGTGATAATTCCGTGTGTGACTCACATCCTGACCATAACGGACGGTTTGCTGCCTCCAACAAATCATAAAATTGTTGAGCTTCATTATTATGAGGTTGTTCAATAATATGACTCATTCCAGCAGCATTTCGTTCAGAATTTTGCCCCGTCCTATTTTCATGACCACAAGTCTGTCCCATAGTATCATAGACCATATTTTCGTAATTTCTTAACCCTTCTGTGATATTGACATGATTGTAGGAACTTGGACCGACACCATCAACATTCCAATTTTCTAGAGCAATCTCCCCATGTGCAGTCCAATACCAATAATTTGGTTGAAATCCATAATTTAAAAGATCATATTTTACATTGTTAGCACTCTTGTATTTTCCATTTTCACATATAAAACACGGACACCTAATACAATCGTTGTCAAGTTTGTATTGTGGTTGTGATGTTGCAAACTCAATAAACTGACCCAAACCCAATAAAAATTCATTCGTAAGATCTGTTCGATCGGGCAATAACCGATTGTACATCCAACTTCGACTCACACGTATATTATCCATTTTCTGTAACAAATATAATTATGTCATTTAGTCACTACTGAACAATCACATTTAAACTTTGCCAACAAACATATATGTAAAGACAATATCAATAACACACCGTAAAAATACACATTTCATATTTCAAATCATATTTAACGAACAAAACAAACGTAATCATCAAAGCATAACTCAAAATATTCTCATCAAACCGTATTCATCAAAGCATATCAACAAACAACACAGAATCCTCACAACATATCTCATCAAATCATATTTATAAACTTACATATCTTATCAAAGCCTATCTCATCACAACATGCATCTCAACAAAACATATCCCTAAATGTATATACTACCGTACAAACATGCATTTCATATTCGTAATCCAATTTTACGAACAAAACAAACAAATATTACACTTCTCATTCACCAATATCAAATGTTTCCAAAATAAAATATATCTCAATTAATACATACACACATATACATTTTCAAATACATATATATCTCAATTAATACATACACACATATACATTTTCAAATACATATATATCTCAAAATAAATTTTGGGTAACTTAAATCATACCTTCAATTTTGGAGCACCAAACTTGTGAATATTTAAAAACCTAACAATAATTACCAAAAAAATCAAAACAAACAAACAAATATTAGATATAATTCAAATTAAAACACAAAAAAATAAAAAAAAATAATAATGAGGTGGGGCAGGTAAGGGGCTGGAAAGGGGGGGGGCGGTTTGGGCTGGGGGTTGGGGGGACGGGTAGGGGCTGGTGGGTGGGGGGGCGGGTAGGGGCTGGTGGGTGCGGTGGAAGGGAGCGGGGCTGGGGCTGCCTGGGGGGGGGGGGATTCGGGATTGGGGAGGGGGGGCTGCGCAGGTTGGGGAGGGGGGGAGAGCGGCAGGCGGCGGTGTGGGCGACGGCGGGGGGCGCGCGGGTCGGGGAGGGGGGAGGGAGGCGCGGCGGTCGCCGGCGATGAGGCGCCGCCACGCTAGGCTGGGGGGTGGGGGGACGGGGACGGTGGGGGGGGGGGGGGGTTTACCTTGGTAGGAGGAAGAAGAGGGAGGGAAAAAAAAAAGCCAAGTGTTGCATTTATATGTTATAATTAGCCACGGATTAGCCACGGCTTAGCCGTGGCTAAATTTCAAATTAGCCACGGCTTGGCCGTGGCTAATCCGTGGCCAAATGAAGCCACCAATCTATGTTAGCCACGGCTGGGCCACGGATTAGCCGTGGCCAGGCCGTGGCTAACATATATTTATTTATTTATTTTTTTCGTGTTTCACATTGATATTTTTTTATCCGCGGTTGATACGTTTTTAATTTGAGTTATTCCTAACATTTCAAATTAATTACACTAACATAATATTATAATATAATTAGAGCCATCATTCGTAAATCGGAAAAGTATATATACATATTATATATATATATATATATATATATAACAGAATAATCAACATAAACGATAACATATATCGATCGCATCCGTGCTTATAAGTAATCTTCTATATATAATAGATTTTATATATATATATTTAGTTATGATATTTTATTTGAATAATAATCAAAATTGAAATAAAACATTTATTGTAAAAATAGAATTAAATACAGATTATTAAAATTTAATAATAATTTTTTGTAAAAAAAAAAGCCCCTTAGCCACGGTTAACCCGTGGCTAGACCGTGGCTATTAGCCACGGATGGACCGTGGCTAACCTGTTTTTAAAAAAAAAAAATTCTTCAATTTACGTTGGAATTTACGATCAAAATATATAAATTTATATTTTACGTTTAAAAGATATTAAATATATATAATATCTACGTTTAAAATATATAAATATATAAAATATATGAATATTTTTAAATAATTCTATATCAATATAAACATATATATATAAATGTATATATATGTTGATAGGCTAATCCGTGCTTATAAATACTCTTCTATATATAATACTCTTCTATATATAGTAATATATATTATTGATTGTAATTACGAAACTTAAATTCAAATTAATGTATACCTTCGTCGATCGAATGAAATGATAAGAGCACATATATGTGTGTACATATATAGACATTGCTCATATATATATATATATATATATATATATATAACACAATAATGAATATTGTAAAAATAGATTTCATATATATTTAGTTATGATATTTTATTTGAATAATAATCAAAATTGAAATAAAACATTTATTATAAAAATAGAATTAAATACAGATTATTAAAATTTAACAAAATTTTTTTTTTCAAAAAAAGGCCCTTAGCCACGGCCAAGCCGTGGCTAGACCGTGGCTAAGGGCCTATTTTAAAAAAAAAAATTCTTTAATTTACGTTGGAATTTACGATCAAAATATATAAATTTAAATTTTAAGTTTAAAATATATTAAATATATATAATATCTACGTTTAAAATATATAAATATATAAAATATATGAATATTTTTAAATAATTCTATATCAATATAAACATATATATATAAATGTATATATATGTTGATAGGCTAATCCGTGCTTATCAATACTCTTCTATATATAATACTCTTCTATATACAGTAATATATATTATTGATTGTAATTAGGAAACTTAAATTCAAATTAATGTATACCTTCGTCGATCGATTGAAATGATAAGAGCACATATATGTGTGTACATATATAGACAATGCTCATATATATATATATATATATATATATAACACAATAATGAATATTGTAAAAATAGATTTCATATATATTTAGTTATGATATTTTATTTGAATAATAATCAAAATTGAAATAAAACATTTATTGCAAAAATAGAATTAAATACAGATTATTAAAATTTAATAATAATTTTTTTTTATAAAAAAAGGCCCTTAGCCACGGCCAAGCCGTGGCTAACAGCCACGGTCTAGCCACGGATTAACCGTGGCTAAGGGCCTGTTTAAAAAAAAAATTCTTTAATTTACGTTGTAATTTACGATTAAAATATAAAAATTTATATTTTACGTTTAAAATATATTAAATATATATAATATCTACGCTTAAAATATATAAATATATAAAATATATGAATATTTTTAAATAATTCTATATCAATATAAACATATATATATAAATGTATATACATGTTGATAGGCTAATCCGTGCTTATAAATACTCTTCTATATATAATACTCTTCTATATATAGTAATATATATTATTGATTGTAATTACGAAACTTAAATTCAAATTAATGTATACCTTCGTCGATCGATTGAAATGATAAGAGCACATATATGTGTGTACATATATAGACATTGCTCATATATATATATATAACACAATAATGAATATTGTAAAAATAGATTTCATATATATTTAGTTATGATATTTTATTTGAATAATAATCAAAATTGAAATAAAACATTTATTGTAAAAATAGAATTAAATACAGATTATTAAAATTTAATAATAATTTTTTTTTTTAAAAAAAGGCCCTTTACCACGGCCAAGCCGTGGCTAGACCGTGGCTAATAGCCACGGTCTAGCCACGGGTTAACCGTGGCTAAGGGCCTGTTTAAAAAAAAAAATTCTTTAATTTACGTTGGAATTTACGATCAAAATATATAAATTTATATTCTACGTTTAAAATATATTAAATATATATAATATCTACGTTTAAAATATATAAATATATAAAATATATGAATATTTTTAAATAATTCTATATCAATATAAACATATATATAAATGTATATATATGTTGATAGGCTAATCCGTGCTTATAAATACTCTTCTATATATAGTAATATATATTATTGATTGTAATTACGAAACTTAAATTCAAATTAATGTATACCTTCGTCGATCGATTGAAATGATAAGAGCACATATATGTGTGTACATATATAGACATTGCTCACATATATATATATATATAACACAATAATGAATATTGTAAAAATAGATTTAAAATATATTTAGTTATGATATTTTATTTGAATAATAATCAAAATTGAAATAAAACATTTATTGTAAAAATAGAATTAAATACAGATTATTAAAATTTAATAATAATTTTTTTTAAAAAAAAAAGGCTCTTAGCCACGGTCTAGCCACGGGTTAACCGTGGCTAAGGGCCTGTTTAAAAAAAAAATTCTTTAATTTACGTTGGAATTTACGATTAAAATATATAAATTTATATTTTACCTTTAAAATATATTAAATATATATAATATCTACGTTTAAAATATATAAATATATAAAATATATGAATATTTTTAAATAATTCTATATCAATATAAACATATATATATAAATGTATATACATGTTGATAGGCTAATCCGTGCTTATAAATACTTTTCTATTTATAATACTCTTCTATATATAGTAATATATATTATTGATTGTAATTACGAAACTTAAATTCAAATTCATGTATACCTTCGTCGATCGATTGAAATGATAAGAGCACATATATGTGTGTACATATATAGACATTGCTCATATATATATATATATATATATAACACAATAATGAATATTGTAAAAATAGATTTCATATATATTTAGTTATGATATTTTATTTCAATAATAATCAAAATTGAAATAAAACATTTATTGTAAAAATACAATTAAATACAGATTATTAAAATTTAATAATAATTTATTTTTTAAAAAAAAGCCCTTAGCCACGGCCAAGCCGTGGCTAAGGGCCTGTTTTAAAAAAAAAATTCTTTAATTTACGTTGGAATTTACGATCAAAATATATAAATTTATATTTTACGTTTAAAATATATTAAATATATATAATATCTACGTTTAAAATATATAAATATATAAAATATATGAATATTTTTAAATAATTCTATATCAATATAAACATATATATAAATGTATATATATGTTGATAGGCTAATCCGTGCTTATAAATACTCTTCTATATATAGTAATATATATTATTGATTGTAATTACGAAACTTAAATTCAAATTAATGTATACCTTCGTCGATCGATTGAAATGATAAGAGCACATATATGTGTGTACATATATAGACATTGCTCACATATATATATATATATATATATATATATATATATAACACAATAATGAATATTGTAAAAATAGATTTCATATATATTTAGTTATGATATTTTATTTGATTAATAATCAAAATTGAAATAAAACATTTATTGTAAAAATAGAATTAAATACAGATTATTAAAATTTAATAATAATTTTTTTTTAAAAAAAAAGGCCCTTAGCCACGGTCTAGCCACGGGTTAACCGTGGCTAAGGGCCTGTTTAAAAAAAAATTCTTTAATTTACGTTGGAATTTACGATTAAAATATATAAATTTATATTTTACGTTTAAAATATATTAAATATATATAATATCTACGTTTAAAATATATAAATATATAAAATATGTGAATATTTTTAAATAATTCTATATCAATATAAACATATATATATAAATGTATATATATGTTGATAGGCTAATCCGTGCTTATAAATACTTTTCTATTTATAATACTCTTCTATATATAGTAATATATATTATTGATTATAATTACGAAACTTAAATTCAAATTAATGTATACCTTCGTCGATCGATTGAAATGATAAGAGCACATATATGTGTGTACATATATAGACATTGCTCATATATATATATATATATATATATATAACACAATAATGAATATTGTAAAAATAGATTTCATATATATTTAGTTATGATATTTTATTTGAATAATAATCAAAATTGAAATAAAACATTTATTATAAAAATAGAATTAAATACAGATTATTAAAATTTAATAATAATTTTTTTTTTTAAAAAAGGCCCTTAGCCACGGTCTAGCCACGGGTTAACCGTGGCTAAGGGCCTGTTTAAAAAAAAAATTCTTTAATTTACGTTGGAATTTACGATTAAAATATATAAATTTATATTTTACGTTTAAAATATATTAAATATATATAATATCTACGTTTAAAATATATAAATATATAAAATATATGAATATTTTTAAATAATTCTATATCAATATAAACATATATATTTAAATGTATATATATGTTGATAGGCTAATCCGTGCTTATAAATACTTTTCTATTTATAATACTCTTCTATATATAGTAATATATATTATTGATTGTAATTACGAAACTTAAATTCAAATTAATGTATACCTTCGTCGATCGATTGAAATGATAAGAGCACATATATGTGTGTACATATATAAACATTGCTCATATATATATATATATAACACAATAATGAATATTATAAAAATAGATTTCATATATATTTAGTTATGATATTTTATTTGAATAATAATCAAAATTGAAATAAAACATTTATTGTAAAAATAGAATTAAATACAGATTATTAAAATTTAATAATAATTTTTTTTTAAAAAAAAGGCCCTTAGCCACGGCCAAGCCGTGGCTAGACCGTGGCTAAGGGCCTGTTTTTAAAAAAAAAAAAATTCTTTAATTTACGTTGTAATTTACGATCAAAATATATAAATTTATATTTTACGTTTAAAATATATTAAATATATATAATATCTACTTTTAAAATATATAAATATATAAAATATATGAATATTTTTAAATAATTCTATATCAATATAAACATATATATAAATGTATATATATGTTGATAGGCTAATCCGTGCTTATAAATACTCTTCTATATATAGTAATATATATTATTGATTGTAATTATGAAACTTAAATTCAAATTAATGTATACCTTCGTCGATCGATTGAAATGATAAGAGCACATATATGTGTGTACATATATAGACATTGCTCACATATATATATATATATATATATATATATATAACACAATAATGAATATTGTAAAAATAGATTTCATATATATTTAGTTATGATATTTTATTTGAATAATAATCAAAATTGAAATAAAACATGTATTGTAAAAATAGAATTAAATACAGATTATTAAAATTTAATAATAATTTTTTTAAAAAAAAAAAGGCCCTTAGCCACGGTCTAGCCACGGGTTAACCGTGGCTAAGGGCCTGTTTAAAAAAAAAATTCTTTAATTTACGTTGGAATTTACGATTAAAATATATAAATTTATATTTTACGTTTAAAATATATTAAATATATATAATATCTACGTTTAAAATATATAAATATATAAAATATATGAATATTTTTAAATAATTATATATCAATATAAACATATATATATAAATGTATATATATGTTGATAGGCTAATCCGTGCTTATAAATACTTTTCTATTTATAATACTCTTCTATATATAGTAATATAAATTATTGATTGTAATTACGAAACTTAAATTCAAATTAATGTATACCTTCGTCGATCGATTGAAATGATAAGAGCACATATATGTGTGTACATATATAGACATTGCTCATATATATATATATATATATATATAACACAATAATGAATATTGTAAAAATAGATTTCATATATATTTAGTTATGATATTTTATTTGAATAATAATCAAAATTGAAATAAAACATTTATTGTAAAAATAGAATTAAATACAGATTATTAAAATTTAATAATAATTTTTTTTTAAAAAAAAGGCCCTTGGCCGTGGCTAGACCGTGGCTATTAGCCACGGTCTAGCCACGGGTTAACCGTGGCTAAGGGCCTGTTTTAAAAAAAAAAAAAATTCTTTAATTTACGTTGGAATTTACGATCAAAATATATAAATTTATATTTTACGTTTAAAATATATTAAATATATATAATATCTACGTTTAAAATATATAAATATATAAAATATATGAATATTTTTAAATAATTCTATATCAATATAAACATATATATATTAATGTATATATATGTTGATAGGCTAATCCATGCTTATAAATACTCTTCTATATATAATACTCTTCTATATATAGTAATATATATTATTGATTGTAATTACGAAACTTAAATTCAAATTAATGTATACCTTCGTCGATCGATTGAAATGATAAGAGCACATATATGTGTGTACATATATAGACATTGCTCATATATATATATATAACACAATAATGAATATTGTAAAAATAGATTTCATATATATTTAGTTATGATATTTTATTTGAATAATAATCAAAATTGAAATAAAACATTTATTGTAAAAATAGAATTAAATACAGATTATTAAAATTTAATAATAATTTTTTTTTTAAAAAAAAGGCCCTTTGCCACGGCCAAGCCGTGGCTAGACCGTGGCTAATAGCCACGGTCTAGCCACGGGTTAACCGTGGCTAAGGGCCTGTTTAAAAAAAAAAAAAATTCTTTAATTTACGTTGGAATTTACGATCAAAATATATAAATTTATATTTTACATTTAAAATATATTAAATATATATAATATCTACGTTTAAAATATATAAATATAAAAAATATATGAATATTTTTAAATAATTCTATATCAATATAAACATATATATATTAATGTATATATATGTTGATAGGCTAATCCATGCTTATAAATACTCTTCTATATATAGTAATATATATTATTGATTGTAATTACGAAACTTAAATTCAAATTAATGTATACCTTCGTCGATCGATTGAAATGATAAGAGCACATGTATGTGTGTACATATATAGACATTGCTCACATATATATATATAACACAATAATGAATATTGTAAAAATAGATTTCATATATATTTAGTTATGATATTTTATTTGAATAATAATCAAAATTGAAATAAAACATTTATTGTAAAAATAGAATTAAATACAGATTATTAAAATTTAATAATAATTTTTTTTTAAAAAAAAAGGCCCTTAGCCACGGCCAAGTCGTGGCTAGACCGTGGCTAATAGCCACGGTCTAGCCACGGGTTAACCGTGGCTAAGGGCCTGTTTAAAAAAAAAAAAATTCTTTAATTTACGTTGGAATTTACGATTAAAATATATAAATTTATATTTTACATTTAAAATATATTAAATATATATAATATCTACGTTTAAAATATATAAATATATAAAATATATGAATATTTTTAAATAATTCTATATCAATATAAACATATATAAATGTATATATGTTGATCGACGCATCCGTGGCTATAGTCTACATATATATATAGTTACGTATATATAGTTTCACACATATAGATATATCTTGACATATATATATATATATAGTTACGTATATATAGTTTTACACATATAGATATATATACATATATATATACATATAAGAACAATTAATTAATTACCTATTAATTTATTTGTAATTTTTTTTTAAAGTTCTAATAGGAAATGGAACGGACGCATTTATCGTTACAAAACGATTTAAATCGAGCACTTCGAAACTGAATAAGTCAAAAAGCAAAAAAAAAAAAAAAAACAAACCGTAGCCCTTTAGCCACGGTTGAGCCGTGGCTAATAGACACGGCCTAGCCACGGTCTAGCCGTGGCTGATTTAGCCACGGTAAAGCCGTGGCTAACGGACACGGCCTAGCCACGGTCTAGCCGTGGCTGATTTAGCCACGGTGAAACCGTGGCTAACGGACACGGTCTAGCCACGCCCAAGCCGTGGCTCATTTAGCCACGGCTCATCCGTGGCTAACGGATACGGACAGGCCACGGAACACCCGTGGCTATATATTGGCGGCAAAAGCCGCGCCAAAGTTAGCCACGGACTTTGGCCACGGCTTAGTCGTGTCTAAATTAGCCACGAGTATTCCGTGGCTAATCCGTGGCTAAAACTGAAAAAAAATTTCCCCCTAATCCGTGTCTAATCCGTGGCTAATAGCCACGGCCTAGCCACGGATTTTTCCCGTGGCTAAAATCCGTGGCTATTTGCTCTTTTTCTAGTAGTGTTGCATGTGTATATACATTGCATATGTACGTGTCTAGATCTCTCTTTTCTCTCACCTACCCATCAATTTCAGCTCTTAAAAAGGGAACAATTTTTTCAATATTATTACTTTTAGCCCCATAAAGTATAACATACAACCCTAAATATTTTATATATATTACAATAAAAAACCCCTCAAGTGTACTATCGGAACTTCACATACAAAATTTAACTGAACCCTAACATAACTAAATGGTTGGGGTTTATTGTTAGATAGAATATACCTCAGGTGATTTATTATAATGTACAAAGTAACGTGGGTTAAATTATAATTTCGTCAAACCTCAGGGGAAGTAGATATAATATATCCTTTTATTTAATTTTAAAATATTTTTTTCACTTATCATTAATTTAATCAATATGTTGAAAATAATTAAAAGAAAATGACACGCATAGAAAAAATAAATAAATGTATATAATTTATACTGGCTGAACTTAAGAATATAATTACGGTGTATTTTTTATTTTTAAAGTTTGCACATATATCGAGCATGCCCAAACCATTGGTGTAAATAGTCTAATTGTGCAAGGATCTATTCTTTAACAGTCTTGCCACTGTTATATGTATTATTAGTTAAATAATCATTACTACTTGCAACAAATCAATATCTTCAATTTCCTCATGGTTGCTGCCAAGTTCAGTTACCTTGCAGTTTCCTAAATTACACATAGGTTTTAGGGAGAGAGAAGTTTTTACCTCAGAAGACACCTGACCAAGTAATGCTGGTCAAATGCTCTCAGTTTTTTTTATATCTAATGGAATTAAGGATGGTTCATGGCAAATGACGCAGTAAATTAATTAATATGATAACAATGTTTTTGACTTTTTAAGAGTTTGAAGATGGATCTGTTCGATGAACAAATAATGCATGATTCAAGAATATATCCATTCAAGCTAGTGGAAGAAGAAAACTCACAGAAATTTCACGAATACGAATTGTAAATTGTATGATATCATTCCTCAACTCTCTATTATCTGCCTTGGTTCTCTATAAAATCAAACACACCTTTAGTGTTTTCGAACATCCCATACGAGCATATCTCAGCAACACTTCTCTAGTTAGAGTCGATAGTCAAGTGTTCTCAAGAAATGGGATTGTTATTTTATCTGCTTACTTTTCTTTGTCTTTGTTCTATGCAAAGTTCCATTAGTGGTAAAAAGCTAAGGGTTGGGGTGCCGCAAAAACCTGGTTTTAATGAATTCCTGAAAGTGGAGATAGATCAGAAGACTAATGCTACCACAGTTAGTGGGCTTTACCAAGAGGTGTTCGAAGCTGTCATTGAAGCATTACCGTCTGAAGTACAGTATGAGTACTTTTCCTATCCATTTCTCAATAAGAATGGTTCAAAAGCAGGGGATTACGATGATCTTGTGTATCAGGTTTCTTTGCAGGTGATCAATTTTATAAAAAAAGTATTAGTTTTTGCTGTGTAACTATGTAGTTGAAGTTGTTTTACTGTTGGGCGTTCATAAGGGCCTTTGCTTTTCTCAAGTGCTTGAATTTGAAGATATTGGAAAAAAAAAATTATGAAAATAGAAGTTGCTTGACTTATACCTTTTACATTTTATTTTATTTATTTTGCGCTTGAAAATAGCAAAAGTGGGTCGAGTCCAAAACACTGTGCTAAAAAATAGGGGCGAAGTTAGGAATTTTTATGTGGAGGGCAAGACTAGATTTTTATAAAATATTAAAGGTATTTTTATTTCTTAGAGGGAACAAAATCTAAATTTTTCAAAAAAATATAGATAAAATTTAGTTGGATCTTTTTTTTTTTTTTTTTGGAGGGGGGGGGGGGTGCGGGAACCATAGCCACAGCCCACCTCCCCTTTTGGCTCCATCTCCGCTGACAAGAAAAAGGCAAAAGGTTTTTTTTTATTGATATAATAAATTCGAGACACTCTATAGATGTCAATCGGAAAGCCGCATACACACACACATGCTCACCCAAAGGAAAAGGGGAGTGGACAAGATAGTTCGAACCAAGGACCTTAATAATACCGGTTCAAACCCCCACCACTGGACTAAAAACCTAGTGGCGAATAAGGCAAAATGTTAAAAGCACTTGTTTTACACTTTTGCAAACACTCCCTCTACGCAATAAGGATTAACTGTGGTTTTGCTAACACTTTTCCATTCACGGTGATGGTAGGAACGTTATGATGCTGCTCTGGGAGATATCACCATGACTATTAATCGATCCCTTTATGTCGACTTCACTTTGCCTTATGCAGAAGGAGGTGTTGTTGGTATTGCTCCCCTCAAGCGTGAGGATGAATACGATGTATTCACATTTCTACGGCCCCTAACTCTAGATCTTTGGCTAGCAACTTTCATAGTTTATATATTAACTGGTGGGGCAATTTGGATCCTTGGGAGTAGGATTATTTCCAGCTCCAGGGATTTACCGGGCCAACATGCCGGCATGTTTTGTTGCTTTCCCTTCTATCCTGGTGGAGTATCTCACCCTTTTCTTTTTTTTGGTGGGTGGGGGGGATCAAATTGCAGCAATTTAAGAGCTAATTAGACTTTACCACCTGAATTATATATTTTTATAGTTTGCAGCCTCAAGTTTTAAGTATCATCGATTGTCAAAACAAGTTTGTGTCTTTTTACTAATTGCCACCTAATTTCTGAACCCTCAATTTCTGGAAGTTACCTATAAAACCTTGAGTTATGCAAATGTTTTACACTTGTTTGCCCTCCATTTACTACCATTAGGGTTTTTAATGTAAACTATTAAATTTTGGCATGTTCTTCTTATTTTATCCTCTCAGTCAAATTTTGACTAATTTTGTAGGACTAAAAATGCTCATTGTACATAATATGCATAAAATAGGAAGAACCAAGTTATTATGCCCACTGGGCATTTAGTCCTACAAAATTTGTTAAATTTGGTCAAATTTTGACCAAAAAGGTACAAGTAGGAAGAACATGTTAAAATTTAATAATTTTTGTTAAAAATTCTAATGGTAGTAAATAAAGAGTTAACATGAAATCTTTGTTTACATGAGTAAAACATTTGCACGTGCATTGAATTTGCCAAACTGCTAGTAATTTTAAAACCAAGAAGGGAAGTTTATGTAAATTATACATAATCATGGGGGAGGAGGGAACCATGTTCTTTCAGCAAAAGCTTTGTAATCGAATACCTTTTAGGCCTTTTTGCTTGAATGCAGGGATAGGAGTTGATGCTAGTTTATTATGTCTGGTTCTTGTGACATGGGCATTCGTCGCGAGTTTGCTATACTCGACTTACACGGCCAGCCTATCGTCTAGACTCACAGTAGCCAGGCTTAAACCAACTTCCAGAGATTTGCGTGGGTACTATGTTGGTTTTCAAGAAGGTTCATTTGTCGCCGATTTCTTAAAGAACTTGAGCTATCTTGAATCAAAAATATTCAGGCCATATAGTTCTACTGAGGCTGTTCATAAAGCTTTGTCCTCAGGAAGTGAAAATGGAGGTATATCAGCCTATTACGATGTTTTGCCTCACATCAGGCTGCTTTTATCTCAACATTGTGGCAAGTACACGATGTTTGGTCGCACCTATCCCACGAATGGATTTGCCTTCGTAAGCATATTTTCCTTTCAAGATATTTACTACTTTTCATATTTTAACTAATGAGTGATTGTTCTGTCTAGAAAGCTTAAGTTGTTAGACACGAGAGACAGTAAATGTTTAATATCACTAACGTGCTCCATATATAATGTGCAAACAATATTTTGTCTGTTACGCCTAGCTTGTGAAACCATGTTGTCATATTTAATATATGTAACAATGTTTAATGTCTAACATGAGATGATATGAAATGAGGAGGATTTGAGCTAAAGGGTTAATTACGAAAATCCCCCTGAAGTTAGATCCATTTTCGCGAAATCTCCTATTGTATAAGAAATTACAAATACCTCCAGGTAAAATTAAACATTAGTCTCTGAAACATAATATATATATATATATGTATATTGTTTTGTTGTTGATTAAGTGTTTATGGCGACAGGCTTTCCCCCGAGGCTCCCCTTTAGCTGCTGATGTGTCTCGAGCCATAATTAAATTGACAGAAAATGGGAAAATTCATGAGATTGAAAGCCGGCACTTTTCGAACAACCCATCTTGTGCAGGTCCGGATAGTACTGGCTCTCCGGCCCAAGTCACTTTACAAAGCTTCGTAGTGCTTTTCGCCCTCACAGGTTCTGTAACACTAGCATGCCTTGTTGTTTCACAGCTCCGGCAGCACCGCAGGCATAGATCTTCTCTTCAAAGAACATCAGATTCTAATGCCAATAGCTCTAAGTATTCTAAAATTGTTGAACTATGCAAGTACTTGGGGCAAAAGAACGCCTCTTTTGAAACTCCCACAAGTTGAAGAAACTGGTTAACTGGAGATACGCTAGACTAGTTGGTGTGTTTGTTTGGTTTTTCGAATACATATATAATCATGTCGTTTTTGTATACAAACCTGTTTTTGCGACCGACTTAGACCAAAACCGGTCACAAAAAATAGTTTTTCTAGCAGTGTGTGTTTCAAGTAAATGCTTCAATATTTCGCTAGTTTGTATGAATAAAATGTCTTAATCTCAGAAAAAAAAATGTGGTCAGCGAAGTTCTATTTGGTTGCTTATGATTTCTAACTTGTGGTGCACACGAGACCTTCTATTTCAAATCGTATTTTATCTTGTAAATTTATGTATGAATCTACGTTGAGGGTAAAATTTTCAGGCCAAGTGTATAATTAAGCAAGCAATATTATACACATAATATGAATGTAAATTATGGAGCAATTAACAAAACGCCATTTTAGAATATAAAATCCTATCCGTTTATGGTGGGCGCGAAGTGATCGATTTTGTATGTCATCTTTAGTAGTGGCAAATGGGTTGGTTGGATTGGGATTAAATCGGGTTGAAAATGGATTGGGTTCTAAACAACGGTTTGTAAATGAATTTGATTGGTAATGAGTTTGACTCGGGTTGGTGCGGTTTCTTAAATTTGTACAATTTTCAAATATTGTTTGAAGTGTTATTATATGATAGTTTTTTTTTTTTAATTGGAAACATTTAGCAACCGCAAAATCCCATTTAAAACTTGCTTGGACCCATTTAGGATCTAAAATACTTTAAAATCCATTAATGCCCAACCCACTTCAATTCATTCATAAAATTTTAAAAACAACCCAACTCAAAACTAGTGAAATTGAGTTAGACCAATGGGTCTCAATCCATTTGCCAACCCTAGTCATTTTTAGTCTTAGTATCACTCTTATCTAGTCAAATAAGTGGTAATTTTGTCTTTCTACAAACTAATTCTAACATTACTAATCTTGGAGAGTGGGATGTTATCTAAGTATCAAGTTTAACTATTTTGGTTAGAAATTGGATTTCGGAGTAGCGTGCAAGTCCAGTGTGGTTTGTGCAGCAAAATGTTAACATATATATATATATATATATATATATATTAATAATCTAAGTGTAAAAACAGCCGTAATACAATTAATCTGGCACCATTTCTTTACCAGCAATTGCAAAACTGAAACTGAGTACAAAAACAGGATTGGAAGATAAATATGAAGAGAAGAAACCAACGGAGACGACATTAAAATGCCCCAAAAACTTCCATTGATTCCTGAAACTTATGTGCAGCATTTAGAGAGAGAGAGAGCAAACAATGAGAAGACCTCTTTCAAAACTTTTCACTACCTTCACCATCTACACACAACAACTCTTTCCCCAAACTACAGGGCACAATCAACTCAGAATCCAAACACAAACCACCTTTGGTGTGTGTACAATCAATCTGAGTCAAAGAAATTTTGATCCTCGTCAATGTACTAGGATCATGAACAACAAAATCTCCGACATGGTAGTGCATCCAGCTTCCTAGGTTGCCCAAAATGCAACACGATACTCTGTGCTGCCCGTCGTGCGTGGCGAACTGAAACTGCGCCGGTTTTAGGTCCCAACCGTGCACGTTTTCCGTGCTACACACGCGACGGCCCAGTCTCTTCCCGACCCATCCGAGGTGGAGTCGGAAGAAGAGGCTGTAAGTTCCGGAGGGGAAGTGGAAGTCGAGGCCGCCGTCGACTTCGAGCCACCAGATTTGTTGAAGGTATGCAATTGTTTGAAATCTATATCAAAAAATGAGAGAGAATCATTTAGTCAAGATGCCCTTATACCAAAATAAACAATAAATTTAGGGTAGGAAACACTTTCTGTCCTCCGAATTATGCTCGCTTTTGCACTGTGTCCAACAATTTTTTGTTTTTGCTATATTTTAGGGAAAATTTACTAAAATACTGTTAAAATTATTCTTTTATACCTCTAAAAATCCATGAAAATGATTTCCAATCCAAAATATCATTCTACCATTTTTTTTTTCATTCTAAAAAGCCCGATCATTTTTCCCCTATATATATATATATATGGTACATTTTGCCTTTTGAACTGTGTGGATTCTAGACTTATATTCCCTGTTTTGCTGGCAAATTAACTGTAATCGTTTTTACACTTCATCCGCGTCACTGGATTTGCACTTAAACCTCATATTCTCATATCCATTGAAAAAATAGGAAAAATATATAAGGTTAGACACTAAAATTCATAAATGGAAAAATAGGAATATAAGATGTCATTCACTTGGATATATGTCCAAGTGGTATATTAGTCGTGAGATCTAAATATGATAATGTCAAAAGATGAAATCGTAATATCATCATATTCAATCCAACTATATATAAACTAATTAGGTATATACCAATTGGATAGGATTGAACTTCCTGAAAAAATATAACTTTATATAATCTTAATATTCCGTGGCCGGTGCAGGGCACAAGAATACTTTCCGCTTGATTAATTCACCCAAAAATGTCATATGAAAAAAATATTCATAATACATATGTAAAGAGAAACGAATATACAAAGTGCGGAAATAGTATACAAAACAAATTAAGGAATAAAAAATTTTTTAAAAAAATCTGTGCAATCTGAAGTCCACACATAACACAAAATACTTGGCGAACCAGCAAAAATTCTCTTATTATTATAATTAATAAAAAAGACACAAAACAAAGCAAACAACCCCACCTTAACACACATTTTTGTTTTCTCATATCTTCCAATAAAATCAATATGGACAAATTATGCAAAAATAATTAACACACCTACATCATTAATTAGCCAAGAATCAGAGACGGAGCTAGGATGGGGGCGGTCATCACCTTCCCCCTTAAATTCATATTGAGTTAAATTTTATATATATTTTGTTGAAAATTTTAAATTTCCCCTCCCTTCCAAATAATAAAAATATCTTTTAATATTTTATAAAAAATTAATCTCACCATCCCAAATAAAAATCTTCATATTTGCCAAGAATAGCTGCACACACACGCAAATTACAAAAACCCACCTGGATTCATCAGTTGGAATGTGATTCCAATACCTCCGATCATCAATTCCGGTGATCGCCATCGCCTTCGAAGATATCGCCAAACAAACCCCTCCTGTTTGCTTATCAATCCAAACTTCCTATCCCCACAAAACCAGAGAGAGAAAGCATTATGCAGAGAGAGAGAGAGAGAGAGCATTGAGCTTCAAAGCCCAAAAACTTCTCCAAAACAGAGTCTTTAGTGGAAAAAAACTCACCTTTGTGCCGCCATCGAAGGAGATGGGCCGGCAAAGTCTAGCATAAATGTTCTTCTTGACCCTGTCACCGGCCCATTGATCGGACAATTTGGAGAGAATATAGGGATATGTGGAGGGCAATTTGGGAACCCATATAAAGTCGGCAGAGGAGGCTGATCGGAAAGCCCGGTTGAGCCCGGAGAGCTTGGCGATCTCCGGCGGGTTGAAGTGGGAAAGAATGAGAGTTATGCAGGATTCAGGTATGTCCTCCAGCCGGCTCGGCCCGTCGGGCTCTCCTTGGAGAGTAGATGCGTTTGCTCCCATTTTCAGATTGCCGAAAAATAGTATTGAGTGATGGTTTTAGAGAGAGGAAATTAATAGAAGGGATCGATTTTACACACACATATATACAGGGGAGAAGAATTCATAGAGAGCGAGAGGGAATTGGAAAAGGCTAGTTGTTTGATCAAAGGCATGCCAAATAGGAGAATCACTAGGGTGTCTCATGCATCCATCCTTAGTGCATTATTCCTTATGCCATCTCATGAAAGATGCTGTTTTAGATGACATGAAGATTCTTTGAAGCCTAGGTGTAAGAGGAAAATATCTCAACACCTTGGCTGGAATTTTTTTACACTTAATAGATGGATCTTCCTCATTAACCTCATCATTTTGTATTTGTTTATACCTTGATGCATTACAAACATAACAATATACGTCATTCTCATGCTCTTTCCAGTACAACATGCAATCATTGGGGCAAGCATCAATTTTGACACACGTAAGTCCCAATGCCCCAATAAACTTTTGTACTTCATAGTAAGACTTTGGAAGTGACTTTGTCATTTCAGGGAAAGCCTCTTTTAACAACTCAAGAAGCATTGTAAATGTCTTATTAGACCATTTACCCATACATTTCAAGTGAAACAATCGTACAATGAATGCAAGTCTTGAAAATTTGTCACACCCAGGATATAGCTCTTGCTGCGCATCATCTAATAACTTATAAAAAGCCTTAGCCTGCTCATTAGGTTGCTCTCCAGTGTTTCTATCTAAATCTGTAGCCCCAAAAGCATCTCGTACCAAACTATCCATATCATCTAACATATTGGAATGATCACGTTCTTCAAGATTAGCTTCACTAGACGAGGTATCTTCCCCATGTATAACCCAATGAGTATAGCCTTTCATAAATCCATCAACCATAAGATGTTCTGTTGCTGTCTCTTTATTTACCCATTTTGCATTCTTACAATATTTGCATGGGCATATGATTTTGTCATTAAGGCATACGTTAGCAAAAGCCATGTCAAGAAATTTGTTTAACCCTACTTTATATTCTTTTGTGGATCGCGGTTTGTGCATCCAACTCTTATCCATTATGAGCCTAATAAAGTAAAATCTATGTCAAATATAACAATTATACGTTATCAAACAAGATAATATCTAATTATAAAAATCAAAGACAAAAGAAAATATGAACAAATATATTTCTGTTATATTATGCATAAATATGTTCCTTTGTTAAAACTAAATTATGATATATTTAAACAAATATTAGACTCTTTTGGATAAAAATAAATAAACAAAAAAGCATGTTTAATCTATTTCCTAAATTCTAAAAATATCTTGGTCCAAGCAAATGAAAATATTATATTTACAAATTATTTCTACAGTCTCTATTAATTTACACTATTAGTTCACATGATAGATTTACACACAGACACATTTATAATATATATATATATATATATATATATATATTATAATTGACGATATCATTTCTGCATTTGTAAAAACATGCAAAAATGCAGCATCTTCCTAAGGAGATTTTCTGATGCAAGCTACAAATGTCAATTTTCTACTGATAAGGGAACAAGCAGGAATTTTAGATAAGCTAAATTTGAATAATCATTTTCAGTCACAACTCCATCTAAAGTATGTCTTCCTAACATAGCTAGATGCGATGGTTAGTGGTCACTCCATTAAATCTTAAGTGGGGAGGCTGATAATTAGTAATGAGGCTGTCTTGGGTGGTTAGCAGCCAAAAAGAAGCTATAATGATATTATACAAGCCAAAAATAAATAAATAAACAAAATCATGAATCTTTTACATTTAGATTGACACGATATCTGAACTTCTTAGAATAATTGAATTGATCGAGGATACAACTAAAAATTTTAATCTTTTTAAATACTTTGAGGGGTAAAATTTTAAATTTTAATCAAAATATATAAAAAGATATAACCACATATAGGACCCATCGCAATTACTTGTGAGTCCTAATGAGCCACTGAGTTAAAACTGACTAACTACAAAGTAGGAGTTATCGTTCCTAATGAGCTAGAGTTAGGAAGTTGTGTTACCTAGAGGCTAGTGCAAATAGGCAGTTAAAGCAAACCAACACCATTCGGACCAAGGAAAGGAATAGAGTCGCTTTTATGGTAAATCTTCTTTTTTTAAGCCAAATTATTTTGTATTTTGTTGTAATAATTAAAATGTATTTTAAAATGTACTTTTTTGAAACAACTCTAGATGGTTTTTTTTTCTAAGAGAGAGAGAGAGAACCTTGGCTTTTTGTTTTTTGGCCTCTATTTTTTCTAAAAAAATCCTAACCAAACACTAACCATATATATATATATATATATATATATATATATTTCTCTTCTTCAAAAAACACACACAAACAAGCTCAGAATTGTGGAGAGCGAGTGCCTCATCCCCGCATTGGCTTCATCTCTGAAATTAGCTTTATACGCAAGTACATATGTTATATAAAGTATATCAATCAGTTATATCAATATATCAAAATCAGATTAAATACAACCTATATTACATCATTCATTATCTATCAAATTTAGAAGCAAACAAATTACGATTCAGTGAACAAATGCACTCATTAATAAGACTCAAACATATGACCTCTTATCAATTTGATTGCAAAATAAGAACTAATCCCAAATCAATCAATTGCCAATTATGCATCAGAACTCCACTCATCCGGAATCTCGTCACTAAGGAACAAAATTATGGGCCAATCGTCATTATATCCCCTGTTATCTGCTAATTATTTACTCCATAATTGTGAACAAGCAAAATCATTCGCCAACAAGTAACATCATGCTACAATTCAAAAAATCAAAAAAGTCATTTTGGCTGTGAGCATTTCAATCACATCATGAATTTCACCAAAAAGATTCAACTTTGAACAGAAAAATGTGGTCCCAATTTGTGCAACCCCTACCTGAATTCACAGTGAACATTTGCATTTCTAAGTCCTACAGGGGTGCAGATGAATCCAAATTTTTTAGAAGAGATTGAGCTTGAACCTAAAATTTTTTAAACGCTCAGCTCAAACTTAACAGCCTCGACTCATTACAGCCCTAGTCCTGTAGTAGTACAATGCCAGACGAAACCCTCAAAAGAATCCTACACAATATTTAAAAGAAAACAGAGATAAAGCCCAGAAGTTTTTGTGGATAAATATTCACATCATATGAGCACCCAATCTGTTAGATGATATATAACAATTGCAAATTCAATTTCACAAAAGAGCAACAATCAAATCCAACAAGTTGACAACTAGCATTCAACCACAAATTTCATTGAAACAATATGAAAAGCCACCCTGAGTTTTCTCAAATTAACACAACATGAACTCAAAAGTAGCACGAAAATACAAAAAAAACAAAACAACACAAAAACTATAAACTCAAAATTATCTTGTACGAGAGCAAAAGCAGGAACGCAGGCTACGAGTACCTATAATTTTAAAGACCATACCTTGAGTAGATAGATAAGAGCGGAGTAGAAGATAGGCAAAGAAGAAGATGAGCGTCAGAGAACGAAAACGCCGTTTTGCTCCAGAAATTTTCGGACCGTCAAATTACAGAGTACAACGCCAGAAAATATGGTGATAATAGAATTCTTAGGATCGTGGACTCAAAGTACAGCGCCAAACCTAGAAATTGGGGAAACATGAGATTGTTTTTAGCGCCAATCCTATTTTAGCTTTATTTTATTTAAGGCTAAAGCTCTCAATAAAAAAAAAAAAAAAAGGAAACGCATAAAAAACTTTATTTTATTTAAGTGTCCCTAAATAAATTATTTATTGAGATGCAATTTAATAAATGTCCTAATATTTTATTTTTGAGTCACTTGTCGAAAACTATCCCAAAAAAAGTGTCACAATATACCTATTTTGTTTTAGTGTATATATATTGATTGGGGTTGAAATCCGGAAGTGGTCGACGTCGGTCGGTTACTCTGGTCGAGTATGTAAGTGAAGGTATTTGAACGGGAAGTTAACCTGCAACAAGGGAACGGTAACGTGATCTAGCCGAGATGGGTCTAGGCTAAGACCCTCCGATGCTTAAGTCAGTCGATCGGTTTTTGAGGAGATTTGAGCAGAGTGAGGGTACTGAGAGTAATTAATGCGTATCACTTACCATAAATACAAGGGTATTTATACTATATCCAGGTAAATCGCGCTCATGTGGGCCTACTAGGCCAAGTAGGTCGTTGAGAGCTGTTGTGGATGACCTATAAGCCTAATGGTAGGATCAGTAGATACTAGCTGGCACTCTATTAACGAGGTATGGGATTTGGTGGCACCCTCATACTTGGTCTGATTGAGCATTTAATGCCAACAGAGATCCGTTGGACCCGGTATGACCCTGGTCGATCACGTAATCGATCAGGGGGGGCGAGGAGCTGGGTTCGAGGGGCCAAGGCTATGGGTCCGGTCGAGAGGAAAATCGTCATGCCGGGCTCGTCGGGAAGAGAGGTTTGCCTGCCAGTCGATACACGACAACCGGTCGGAAAAGTCTCTAACGAAATCGATCGGGGTGCCAGTGAGCACATTGCGAGAAAGGCGGTCGAGAGTTCCGATCGAAATTATGCCACGTCATATATATATATATATATATATATATATATAGAGAGAGAGAGAGAGAGAGAGAGAAACTTGAATGAAAAATTAGTATTTGGTTGGATGTTTTTAAAAATGTTAGAATTCCAAATAAAAGTTCAAATGTAACTTTTTATTAAACTATGCAACATAACTTATATCGAAAAGTATTTTTATTGCATTCAAGTTAAATAAACTTTAAAAATATTATACTGCAAAACATGAAGCCCAACAGATGCAGGATATCACTTGACATTTATAAAAACAAGCATTCGGTGCAAGACTTATAACAAAATAAAATCCGACAATCAAAATGTAAGTCAAAATAATAATATGGACTGTCTCAGTCACAAATTATTAGTTTTTTTAAAAAGTTTTTTTTTATTCCATAGTATTTGTCATTTTGATGGGCTACAGATGACATTTGTTTTTCTTTTACAAATTTGTCTTCGTTCTTTTCAACTAAAATTCATTAGTTATTTTGATATGATTTCCTAAAAATAAGGGAATTTTAGTCCAACCATTGTAAATTTATCTAAAAGAAAACTATTAATTAATTTAATTGGTATGCGTATAAAAATCTTAAACGATTAGTAATTTGGGATTAAGGGAATGTATCAACTATATCCAAACTTTTATATTGTTCGGGTATTGATTATTTTCAAAGATATTTTGTTTACAATTATATTTATGTATTTTAATCATTTGTTTTATATTTGAACGATCGTAAATAGTATTTTGGATTAATTTTCGTCCATTCGGAAATTGCAATATGTATCTTGTTATAAAATGTTAACTAGGATTTAGTAATGGCATTGTGAATAAAGCATTTTTCAGGGTCAGAAAAAAACAAAAGAATATTTTTTAAGGTGATATTATTTTTTTAAACCATTATATATAACTTTATAATTAGCTAGATGTAGCGTAAAAGTAAGGAAAAGAAATTAAACGTTTAAAATGTTATTTAATATTTTTCAAGAGAAACTGCAGGAACCGCAGGGTTGGTACAGAAGAGGAAGAGCGCCATTTTGTGTCTGAGATTCCGACATAAATACAGACGCTTCTTATCGAGGACAGACTAATGGTGGGGTCTTTTTTTGTCCCAAGCTCGCTCAGAAGCGTGAAGTACAAGCGCTTATCATTTGACATACAATCTTACCGGACTAAAAGAGAGTTCTTCTGTTTAACAAAAAAAAAGAAGACAAATTATGTCTGTACCGCTTGAGGTATTATCTAATTATAAAGTTGTTTTTCTTATTTTAAAAATTATAAATACCCTCTCAAAGTATATATTAGATTGACAAAATTTATCTTTCTTCAAAGAGGAAAATAATTATGAGTTGTATATCTATTATTTTAGACGTAATTTTGAGATGGAGTTTGCATAATTTTGACAAGTTTAAGATGTAGAAGTTATATAGGAAGTCAATTTCAATAAAAAAAAAGTAGCGCGGTGATGTCCGGTAGTGGTTATAATGGTATAAAATGAAATTATTTAGCAAAAATTAATGGAATAACAAAATTGATTGAGGAGTTTTATCAAGCTTGATGAGGTATATCTTTTGGTGATCAGGTTGACTACTATGGTTGAAGGAAAATTATCTTTTGATACCTCTATTAATGTTTAGAAGAAGGTCCTAAACCTCGATGGGGTATTAGTAATTTTTAAAATAAAAATGACTAATTTGTAATTATATTATATCTCAAGGAGTGTAGACATAATTTGCCAAAAAAAATTCTTATCCGAATGCAATTCATCTAAATTGTTGTAGATTATGTGATAACTGTATTATACTTATTACGTAATTTGGTATGTATTTTATGAATGGTAAGCAATAATTACATGATAAATATAACAAACATTCCCATACAATTTGTCAGATTCGATCAAATTGAAACAAAACATTAATTTTTGCATTTTATGCTATATTTGGAACAAGGATTTTGGTAAAAAAAAATGGGAGAAAAATGAAAAGGATAAAAAATGAAAACATAGAGTGCTATCATTTGAAGTAAAAAAAAATCATCCTATTTTCCTTATGAAAATTCAATAACCAAACGAAGGTTAGTGTCTTGACTGGTGGAAAATTTGTCAAAATGATACTTTTTGGCTTAATTATACTTTTGGTCTTGTAAGCGAGACCTCCTTTTCAAATTTCGTCTTGTAAGTTTGAAGGTTACACATTTAGTCCTATATGTTGGTTCAATTAATACATTTGGTCCTAAATTTTCAAATGCAGTCATGGAGGACCAACACTGAAAATGAGGCAGGACTACATTTGAAAATTTAAGACCAAATGTGTCAATTAAGAACCAAATGTATTAAATTGAACCAACATATAGGACTAAATGTGCAACCATCAAACTTACAGAACGAAATTTGTAAAGAGTGCCTTATTTACAGGACCAAAAGTGTAATTAAATCTACTTTTTTTTTCATGGGGGGCTTGATGCGTCTAGTTTTCTCTCAATCCATGGTAATTACGTGAAATATGATAGTATTTTTTTTTTTTGTGTGGCAAATAAATTATTTGTATCTAAGAAATATTTATCAATATCTATACTACGTGTATGAAAAGTTGAAATATAATTGCCATTTTATTTAATTTAATATTTCTTCTAATAACTTTCAGAAATGCCAAATTTTTGGATAACATTAAGGCAATATTTATAATATATTCATAAACTAGAAAATTATGAAAGTTTACAATTTGTACGTATTAAATAAAGTACACTATTTAACGTTCTAGTTTCTTAAGGTTATATTTTTTTTAATGGACTTAAGAGTTAAATTTGTGAATTCATATAACATGAATTTATCAAGCTTATCTTAATGTACTTTTGTTATTAACATATTTCAAACATGTAACGCTCGTTTTAAATTAAATTTCGTATAATCATGGTGGCATTTTACAATTGACATTGAGTTATTTTAAATGTTTCATAAGTTTTTCATGCTTCTTTATTTGTTTGCTTGTTTTCTTCTCTCTTTCTCTCTCTCTGCCTTCTTGATAAGCATTAAATTTTTCATATTCAATTCAACAATAATTTAATTCATTTATTTTATTTATTATTGTTTGCATATATCATATAGCATTAGGACAGGAACTGGATACATCAACATGAATATTAATTACATGTAAAAGAATTATATATAATTTTTTATATTAACCACCTAATTTTAATTCGTTGATCGATTATTCGAATCAGATACTATAAAAGTTCATTATTGATGAGCCAGGTGCTACCTCATCACGCCACTCAACAGCGACAACCCCAGTCAACCCAAGTGGGGGGCTGAAGCCCTCGATATGTCCGGTTGTCCTCGAACAGGCTCTTACGCTAGCCGCCCCTAAGGTTATAAGGCACAAGTACACTACCCGGGGATCCTCGAAATAACCCACGACCCTCGAAGACGTCCAGCCTAGGAAATGAACCTCAGGGCGCTTCCCATGGGGAAGCGAGCTCCAAGTTTACCCAAGGGCACGAGGAGCTTAGGGGCGTAAGGGGCCCTCGAATGCGTCTGTGTCGAGGACGCAATCCCATTCTTGGCCGCTGCCTAGCTTGACGCCCAACAGGGAGGAATCCAGCTGGCGATTAACGGCAAGTCTCATCTACCACCACCTAACACGTCCCAGTGGCACATGAGTCCATTCCATTGATCTCCAGCGCATTAAATGTCAAGTCATAAATGCAATCCTTGGTCATAAATGCCAAAGATACACATTAAATGCCAATAAGGCCCCCCATTAATGAGACGTGAGAGCAGCTGCCAACGGGAGTTACAAAGGGGACAAAAAGCACATGCCCATACAACTCGTGTCAGTAAAGTTGACTGGCTCCCACCAACCATGTCACATCCGAATGCCTCACTCTCATATATATACCGAATCGGCTCTCCATCCAAGGGTAAGAAAACATAAGTTCACTCACTTTTACTCTTGCTCTTGATAAGTAAGAGGAATTCTCATTTACTATCTATCATCTTTTCCAAATACCCTATAACTGATTTGAGTGTCGGAGAGCCTACGCCGGGGCAAAACTGACTAGACTCACGTGCGTTCCTTCCTCTTTAACAGGTGGGCCACCAACATTACTACCCGGAGATCTTCGAATCCCGACACATGATCAAACCAAAATCCAACTACATCATATTATAAATACGATCATTTCAATTTGATTGCTTCATTTATAATACTAAAATTTGACAAAAAAGAAATTTTATTAGAAGTTGTTCCCGCACGGGCTTTTCTAAGCAACCAACATACTCTACAATGAAACGGCTAGTTGGCTCAAATTTCGCACACAGTTGCCACTTGGCTGAAAAGGAAATATTAATCCTCTAAGGCAATATTTTATTTATTTAAATAAAATGTTTGTGGATAACGCATTGTTTATTCATTTATTGTTTGGACCCCCGCAAATTTCCTCCTCTCTTTTGTCAATCGACTTGATTGGTAGTTTGTCACAACATCAACCCACGTGAAATTTGCCAATATTGAAACATAGAACATGAAACATATTTGACTAAATTGTCCATTTATATTAGTGTACAGGTAAACCATGTTTGCCCAATAATTGTTCTATTTCATATTAATATAAATAAATAAGTAGCTTTCTTTGATTTGGTTTACTAGTACAATATATACCCCCTTTGTCCTATAATATTAATTGTGTTAGAGATTTTTTTTTGCTCCATAATTAGGGGTGGGCGCGGGTCGGGTTTTTGTAGGGTTCGGGTTAATCGGGTCGGGTACCCGACATAATTACCCGAATTTAACCCGAACTTTTTTCGGGTACCCGAAACCCATTTTTTTTTTTTCAGTGATTTTTTTTTTGATAAAATAACTTTTTTCACAATTAATATATAAAATAAATTAAATATAGGCTTATAGTTCTTGTGAACCCTCAAATATGCAAAAAGAGTGATAATTTTTATATAATTATTTGAAATATTAATATATTTTTTAATTTAGAAACTATGGAAGAAGAGTAAATAGTACCAATTTGGCAATTTTCTACTATTAATTTAAATGAAATAACAAACGCATGGCATATTGTAAGAATAATTTTAGAAATATTAATTGTATGTCGTATTTAGAAAAAAAATGAAATAGCAACAACCAAATTATACATCTACATTTAATTGCTAGCATTTTTATCTTAATTAGACAATTAAACACTTTAGCTCCACATAAGTGGATATAATATTAATGACTAGATAAAACAATATGGTGTTATTGAATATCTCAATTATTTAGACAAAATCAAAATAAAATACTTTTATCATTCTATACAATGCATATATGTATATGTATCCACTAATTTACTTAAATTACATTAATCGGGTCGGGTACCCGAATTGGGCGTCGGGTACCCGATCCGAAATTTTTCACAATTTCGGGTACCCGACCCGAACGCCCACCCCTATCCATAGTATTTGTCACTTTGAAGATTTCAAAAGAGCATTAATTCCCCCCCCCCCCCCCCTAAATTTACCTTCATTTATTATTTTTAATGGAATTTGATGAGGCATGAGGAAGGTAATTTTGTCAAATCATTTTAAATTGAGCTAAAAAGAAGGCTATTTATTAGAGTAATTGGTTTGTGTGAAAAAATTTAAGACGACTAATATTATGGGACAGAGGGAGTACCATTTTTCTTTGTGGAACATAATTTTTTGTATGTGTTGATTTTGGCTTTTCTTTTTCCTAGAAAAAAAAAATTAAATGCATAAATAAATAAGGGGACTTTTCTAATTCTTCAAGTATTTTATTACAAGAAAATAACACTTCACTAATTGAATGTGACCACTTGGATTCTAGTTGATTAGTTGTGATGGATTTATGATGGAGTAAATAAAATTAGGAATAAAAATACAATTAATCAATGACAAAACATTTATTACCAAATTTATCACGGTAAAAAAATTCATCGCAACCATGTTTCATGAATGATATCATAAAATTTATATGGATGTTGCCTAGTGAAGGGGGTGATCTTGTTCGTGTTGATCTAAAAATTCAACCCAAAAAATAATTTAGCGAATGTGAAATCGTACCACACTACCGACTTATACCTGTGTATGTTGATTAGATCTTGTGAATTATAAGTATTCTCTTATATGGCACCTTTTCTTCTAATGTAGTCATAGCTAGTATTTTCTTTTTCGCACATCCCAAAATAAAATTTCAAACTTATAAAATTAAATAGTTGTTTGCCAACATATCATCTCACTTCAAATAATAATCAACATCCTTAACTCCCTAGCAATACTTCGAAGATAATAATATAAATGTATATAATTTTAATCTTCTAAGATTTATATTTAAAACTCCAATTTGAGCCGAACTATAAACATAAAAATGGATTGAAAAATTGTGTGTGTGTGTGTGTGTATGTGTGTGATGGATGATGAAAGGGTAGTTTACATTGATGCACTCTTCAACCTCTAAAATTATGTGGCGTGTTGTAAAGGTCACCCCACTAGACAAATAATTGATAATATGTGTAACTTGTATATGTGGAAAAAGACTAAATGCAAATCCAAGGAACAAATGTATACAATTATTAATAATTGTTGCCCACATGGAATCAACGTTATTCACATTCAAAAGATTTGGTGGCAGATGTCAATTTTAGTGACACAACACTATATAATTAGAGGTCCCATTTTATCCTTTTCAACAATGCAATTGTCATTTCATTAGGTAAAAAGATCCATTACATGTATTAAGCACTAAACCATTGTTTGTTGTTTTAATCACGATATTCCCACAATTTAGCAACCATAAATTAAGTAAATGTTCAAATGATAAAAACAAATAGCAAAAATTATTGATTTGAATTAGGAGTGAAAATAAGTCGAGCCCAGCCTTGATCTTTTTCTCAAGCTCGAGCTCGATGAGTTAGTAAAAAGCTCGAGCTTGATAAGCCAGGAAAAAACAAGCTCGAGCTCATGCTCGAGTCATGTTCGAGCTCGGCTCAAATTTACAAATAAATTATAGGCTCGAGGCTGAGCTTGAGCTCGAGCTTGGGTTCGAGTTCAAATATTTTCAGTTATTTTATTACGTTTGCGTTGCAGGCTCGAGTTCGAAAATCAATATAGTATTTATAATTATATATATAATTATATATAAAATAAAAATAAATGTTAAAAAATAAAAAGCTCGCGAGCCTACAAACAATACTTGCTTGGCTCGAGTTCGGCTCAAAACTTACACTGGCTTAGTTGAGCGTGAATTATTTGAATTTGAGCTCGGACCTTTATCGAGCTGGCTCGTCAAGTTGGCGAGTTTGCTCAATTCGTTTGTATCCCTAATTTGAATCACTTATGATACAAATCAATAAAATTTTCTAATTCTTTAATTAAAATTACTTTATTCTTATTCTCAGTTCCACTCTGTTTCTTTCTTGTGATGATTACTTCAAAGCGCATTCTCAATTCAATTGATTGAAAAAGCGATGTTTTAAAATAGATGGATTTTGAAGAGTTTATTATTTTGATAATTGGATGTCGAGTTATTTGAATGAATTATTTTACAAAAAAAACATTTATTGATTAATTTATTCTTTTCAAAAAAAAATGCTCAATTTGAATTTGTAAGACTTATAGGATCGGCTAAAGGATTAGAAATTTTTGGAATTTGAAATTAGTTATAGTCAATCCAAAATTTGGAAATTGTGTTTTAAATTTGAATGGAACTTTAAATGATTATGAAACTTGTATTTGATTTGCATAACTAAATAAATATCAAAATATCAGTTAAATTGTCCATATCTTTGAGAAATTAAACTTAATAAATTATAAAATATAAACTAAAAATAATTTGATGACTAATATTAGTTTATGCACCACCCTTTGATTGTCAATCAAATAACTAAGGGTTGACTATAAAAAAGTTTCCTAAGATTTGATCAATTTTTCACAAAGCTACATATGATATGAAAAATTATAAATACCTCATTGATATTTGATTCTGAATTGTGAATCTCGCTTATCATTAAGGGTATTTCTGATATAAAATAAAATATTTAAAAAAATATTTTTAATTTTTCATAATACCATAGATTTCCTCAAAGATAATCCAGTTTAAGGATTTCTTTCTTTTTCTTTTTTTTTTTTTGTAATTAATCCAATAATCAACCAATTTTCAAGAAAATTCGAGTGTCCTAAGTTCTAACACATGGCTCCAAAATCACTATATGGTTTGGTAGGGTTGGTTGTGCGTTGCTTTTGCAATATTAAATGCCAAAAAGTAATGATTAATCTTCACTTTTTTCTATAATTAAACTAATAAGCCATTAACTTATAATGGGAAAATATTTTTGCATAATTAGCAAAAGTTTAATTAAACGATTAACTGTGTAATTGTCCACTGGATTTGGAGCTGAGTCAGCAGAAATTCGTAGGCCACAACTGGGATTCAACTCCAGTCCATGTACACGTCCCTTTGCTGTAATCATTTAGTTTACACACACATTTTTTTTCCCTCTATTTTTGTGTTTGTGGGTTTCAATTTTGCAGGCTGATTCCGGACTCATGGTTGAGGAAGATCTCAACTTCACACACACACACACACACACACACACACACACACACACACATTGACGGAATTTTTATTTTTATTTATTTTTTATATAATCAACTCAAAATACTCTGTACATGCAATCAAAACGCCACACACACACATATACACAAAAATAAAAGAAAAGTGGATAAAAGAGCTTGAACCCAAAGCTTCAATGATGCTATATTTGAACCCCACCAATGGACTTGTATTAAGGGTGAGATTTAATTTTGATAAAATATTAGTGGTCTAGCACGCTTGAAGTGTGCATAAAATAAAAATAAAAAAAATTGATTGTGTGTTTAATTTTTGATAATATGAAATTGGACATATTTATTAGGACAAATTGCACTTCATCCACTGAAAAATTGTGATCCTAGCGCTAAACCCTTTAAAAAAATAAGAAAAAGCACTTTGCCTGCTTAAATTATCTGAATTGAAGCACTTTGTCCTTCGTTAATTTTTCAGCAACCTTCTACAAGACTAAGAGTCCGTTTGGCTTGGCTCTTTTTTTGGGAGAAACACTTAGTTTTTGAAAAAAAAAAACTCTTCAAAGCAAAAAAAAAAAAAAAAAAAGAAAAGTGTTTGTACGAGCATATTTAAAAGAGCAAAAGTCACAAAAAAGCCAAAAATAGGCTTTTTTTTTCCTAATAAGGTAATCACAGTAACATCAAATAAAAGTATATTTTTAAGCACTTTTAATTACTGTATCCAAATGTAAAATTGTTTGACTTAAAAAAAGCTTTACTATAACAAGCACCGTTCGAAAAATATATTTTTTTAAACCTGTCCAAATGGGTCATAAATGCGCTTTGCCCTTTAATGATTTTTTTTTTATAATATTTATAGCACTTCCCCCCTAATTTTGTTTTTCTAAGATATTTAGCCCCTCCAAAATACCCTTATCGGATCATTTTAGCGTTAAAAAATTTCATAATTTTCTAAAAATTTTCGCACACACACACACACACAAATTTCTTATTATCTTGTATACAATTTAATTAGTCTACATTGTACAACTATATAGTTCTATCTAATAAATTAAATAAAATATATATCATATAGTTAATTCATGACCTTATTAAACCTAGGTTGACAAAAAATAAAATTACTATTTATCTTCTCAAATATATAATTTAAATGGGTATAGTTAGGTTAATAGAATAATTGGTAAGGTGGATTAACAAAATTTTAAACATATGTTAGTTTAGACTAATATATATAAAAAATGATAAAACTTTTAAAGGGGTAAAATGTTAAATAAGATATTTTGGAATGGGTTGAATGTTTTTAAAAAGCAAATTTAGAGGGAAAAGAATTATAAATATTCTAAAAAATTTATTGAGGGACAAAGTGCTTTTTATCTTGTCCAAACGTTCACATAAAGTTGACTGGAGATCAAAAATGCTCTGATGGACGTACGAAATCACTGGGGGTAAAGTGCTTTGTTTCAATTTTTAGGGGGTTCAGTGTCAAGATTAAAAATTTTTAGGGGCAAAGTGAAATTTCTTCTATTTATTAAGTTTTATACATGAATATATATATATATATATATGTAGAATAGTTTTACTGCATTTTATTAAATTTACTATAAAGAATAATTCAAAACAAAATAAAATTATATGATAAAAGATAGGGAAAATATTAAAAAAAACCCCTAAAATTAAAGTATGTCTCTAAAAAAGTCAAGAACTAATTATCCATTCAAAAAAAAAAAAAAACAACCATTCCACCCGCTATTCATTCCAAAAAGTCAAATCATTGATTTTTATCCCTTTTTTGCACAAAACTATTGAAATTCCATGTGTGAATATTGAATTTTGAAACAAGCAAAATTATAAGAAACTATTTTCTTTATGGTGCATTTGGATCTGGTAATTGTTTTTCGACTCTCTCTCTCTCTCTCTCTCTCTTACATATTTATTTTTACCTCTTCACTTTTAACTTTTTCCTTTTTAAACTTTCTCAGTCTCCCCTCTTCTCTTATTTAGTTTTTGCACTCCACTATCAACATATTCTTAAGTCTCTCTCATCTTGCTTCAGTATTTTTTTTTTCTTATTTATTTTTTATCAAAAATTTTTATTTTCTTTTACAAAATTAATATATATATATATATGTATGTGTGTGTGTAAAATCTAATGAACATTTATTATCGAAGTTCAAGCATACAACTTTATCATATTTCAATTTTATTTTGCACGCATATCAAATATGTCCCACTACTAATCTACACCATCTATAACTATTAGGAAGAATTATGTTGGGTACCTTGAAGTTTGCTTAAATTACAAATAAAATCCTCATTTTTGAGAAATTACCTAACAAACCCTGGGATTTGCAAATATTTTACAATATCAACTTTCTGTCTACAAACGTTAGGATTTGTAACGGAAACTGTCAAAATTTTGTTTTATTCTTCTTGTTTTACCCTTTTAGTCAAAGTTTGAACAGATTTGACTAATTTTTTAGGACTAAAATGCTGTCTGGATCTAATATATGTAGAAATATTTGATAGTAATAAGGATTACAGCAAAATCAAATTTGGTCCAAAGGACAATTTAGTCCTAAAAAATTAGTCAAATTTGTTCAAACTTTGACCAAAATAGTAAAATAGAAAAAACGAAACAAAAATTTAACGGTTTCCGTTACAAACCCTAACGTTTGTAGACAGAAGGTTGACATTGTAAAATATTTTTAAATATTAGGGTTTGTTAGGTAATTTTTAAAAAATGAGGATTTTATTTATAATTTAGGCAAACCTTAGAATATCCAGCTTAATTATCCCTACCTATTATATAAAATCATTACAATAATTATTTTTGGTTTGTCATTTACTTCCGCTACCTCTCTTCTATTTTTTTACTTCCCTTTCCCTTCCCATTACACATATTGTTCTGTTTTTTCATTTTACTTTTCAATCACTCTCCTCTCTCTTCTCTACACGTTGTCATGCCATTAAATATTTTTGTAAGTCTCTTCTTTAATTATTTCTAACTATATAATATCATTTTATATTAAATTATCTTATTTTTCCCGTATCTTAAATTTAATAAATACTGACAAATACATTCATATATAAAATATAATAAGTATTTGTAATTTAATCTACCAAAATTCAAGTATATTCCTAAATTGTTATTGTTATTATTATTTTTTCCACGTATAGAGTATTTTGTCAATGCTAGTTTTAATAATTTTTTTGATCTTAACCACCTGATTTATGATTTATAGATCGACTAAGAGCTCATTTGAATGGGCTTTGTTTAGAGGGAAAATACTTATTTTTTTTGACAAAATCACTTTAGAGTAAAAAAAAAAGGTATTTGGCTAAGCTTTTAGAAAAAGTTAGAAGCCAAATAAAAGACAAATAAAGGCTTTTTTTTTTTTAAATATTAAGAGTAGTTTAAAAAAAAACACATTTCAAAACATCATTTTTTTTTTCCTGTCTTAGCCACTTGATTCCGATCAATTAACCAACTAATCCAAATCGAATATTACAGAAGCCCATTATGGAGGCAATCTATCAACCCAATTGCTCTGTTCATAGCATCAAAATTCAAACTCCAGACATTATTTAAAGAATCTAGCACTTCATTCACTAAACTAATTAATAATTAATATTTCAAAATATTTTTAATTATTATATCAAAACACAAAATTACTAAATTTAAAAAATAAATATATTATAAGAAAAGCCGTTCGAAAATCACTTTTTTAAACCCTTTCAAATGCACTCGTTCAAATTATGTACTCTAGAGCTCAATATAGGGTCGCCAAGGCTAGTTCTAATCACGGACGATACGAAAACGTGCACGATTGCAACGCCGCTTCGCTAGTCCTCCGATAGTAAATGAAAATTGAAAATCCTACATTCGCCTAAGGTTTGGCAGCAACAAAATGCTAGCAAGTAGAGAGTATACCCAAATAGGCTGCTCTGTTTCAGCTTCAACTCAGAGTCCCCCTTCGAATACTCCACTCCCATCTCATTCATCTCCTTCTCTTTTTGTCCATACAACTGAATCATCGTAATTCTTGTATTCGCTTGTGGGTTCCCTGTTTAAAGGTACAATCTTGGCTTTTTCATTTTTTTTTCGATTATTTGGTTGTTTTTCCTGTTTTCTTGCTTTGTGTCTCGGTTTCTGCGTGTGGCATTTTGTGTTTGTGTGTGTGTGTGTGTGTGTGAAGGGAATTTAGGAACAGAATTTTACATCGTTTAATGGGGTTTCTGTGTACGAGTTCTTGAATAGTTTTGTTCAATTCGTGGATTTGGTTAGTTTTCTTGATTTATTACGCTTTTAAGTGAGCGTCTATTGAAAGGGTTTCTGTTTGTTTGATTTAATTTTTTGCTTTTGTTGCTGATCAGTTTGCGATTTTTGCTGCAGTTCTTCATTTTCCCACCGCTTCCCCATGCATTTTAACCTTTATATATTGATGTTCTTGGTTCTCATACACAGAAGCTCTCATCAAGCAGGCAAAATTTAATGGCTATGTCATTCTCTATGGTTGTGGAGTTTGTGAATAAATTTTTTATTTTCTTGTTAAAAAAAGTTTTTAACTTGAGCACTAGTAAATTTTTCCCAAATTTTATACAAAAAAAAAAAAAAAAATCTGTGAGATTAGACTAGTAGTAGTACATATGTAGCTTTTTTTTTTTCAAATATTTCTCATAACTGAAATTGTTACAGTGACTTTTGTTGGTGAACTTTGGAGATTCTAATAAATTTCCAAAAATGTTGATTTGTCTGTCTTAACAGTAACAGAATGGATCGCCCGAAAGTAGTGGAGACTGGAATAGATTTCTTGCAATGCCTTGAGACTGATGTGTCCATGTGTATTATGAGTCGCTTAGATGATCCGGCTGATCTAGTTCGTGCAAGTGCTGTTTCACACACTTGGCGCCATTTTAGTAAGTGATGCAAGTTGAATTGTGTGATCTTGTTCATTGCTATCTTATATCGCTACACGTGGAATTATGTTTCCTTTATAAGTGAATTATAAGTTATGGTACTATTTTGTCAAGTTCTTGATGTTGACGTGTGAGTTTGTTATAACTTATCTAATATTTGTACGTAGCAAACAAAAATGCATGTCTTTCGTAGCACCGGTAGTTAGTTCTTTTAATGAGAAGTCATTAATTGATCAAAACGTTCATTTTGCTGACAGTGAATAATGTAAAGTTTCTCATATCTTTTATCAGAATAACCGTTTATCTTTAATACATTTTTGTCATGTTTTTTTTTCTCTTGTTTTTTTTTTTCTTTTTTCTTTTTTTTCTTCCTCATCAGGTGAAGTTGATGTTTCAAATTAATTGAATAATAATTTCTTTAGGATGAAGTTGACCTACATGATAGTATTTTACATTAGTTCTTGAGCCATTTTCATTGAAAAAACCCCACTTGAGGTTTAAAATCATTGCATCTATAAACCTAACTTGGTTATGATCTATGTTTCTTCTTTCAGTGATAGCAAATGAACTTTCTAAAAGGTTATGCTTGAAAAAGTTCCCGCAGCTCTCTAGCATTGTTGGGATCGCTACAAGAAGTGAAGAGCTGATTAGCATGGTTGAGACGGGCTCAAATTATGACATGGAACAGAAGAATCTTGAGAAGGAGCATGAGGTTTATGCTGCTCTGCTTCGGGCTATAAAAATATCAAATTTTCTTCCCATGGATTGCATAATAAGTGCAGTTAGTGCTTCTAGCACTGATAGCTATCCACAAGAAAGCGCTGTTAATACTTTGAACCCCAGGGATGTATTTGTTGCAGGACTTTCACACTGGTCGAGTAAAGGGCATGTTCATGGTGATGAGACAGAGACGGAGACGCTGATATATGAACTTAGATGCAATACATGGGCCATCACTGAAGTTGATATCAAACCTTTTGAAGGTTTTTCCATTTTCACCCTTCTTTTGATATTCATGTTTCTGATCTAAGATTTCATGCAAATGTAATTGTTTTTAGCAAGGGCAAAAGCATTAAAAGAAAAAAAAAAAAAAGACCTTTTGCTTTCCAAACGATGACCCCTTTCGCTCTCTAACTACTAAACTTTATTTCACAATTTACCTCACATGCTGTGAAAGAAACTTCTCCTTACTTTCATGCTCGCCTTAGCCTCCTGAATAAAACCCCTCAACTGATTTTACATTAAACCATGGTTCCATTCTCGTGGCAAAACCATGGCCACCATTCTTCAACTTATAAAATTGAAGCTATCATCATCTTTCCTCAACCTGGTGACTTCTGATAACCGTTTATTCTTGAAATTCAGCTCTCCATCGTCGAGTTTTTCCACCAGAATGTGGTAGGTAAAGTATGAACTCATGTAGATTTTATGGCAAAGCGTAACGGAATAAATTGAGTTGACTAAGTGTTGTCTTTCTTTTTTTCTTTTTCAATAATTGTATATTCACATTTTGCCTATTCAGCATTTTTCGAACCAGGGAATCCTATATACTCAGCAAATTATGTAAGATTTAGAGTTGGCTATCCTAAATGTCCAAGAAAGACCGGAAATGAGTTCCGATGGTGGCCATTGCAAGTGCCAGCTGATGATGAGTTTGTATGGACTTACACTTCTCCGAAGTTCCCAATGGCTCAGGTGATCTTTTTTACTCACATTAATGCCTTATAGAATTTTGCTCATGTTGTTGTTTTCTTTCCTAAATTAAATTTAAGGTCTATTGTTAAAAATCTGCCGACTTGTAATCTATTTACAAGAACTCCCCTTTTATAATTCGATTCTACAAATACAACCCCCTTGGCATTTGATTCTGTCTTACAAATCTCATTTGTTGTTAGTTGACCAAACCAAAAAAGCTGACATTGACTAACATGTAATATGAAACCCCAAATTTGCCCGAAATTCTCATCAAGTATACCTAGACATAAATATCCTTGACGCTAATTGTAATATTTATTTATTTATTTTAAATATGGGGTTTTATTTATAATTTTACATAATAGCTAAACATCATTTAACTTCAGCTTTATTATTTTACCAATAATGTTTATGATTTTCTTTAAAGTTAAACATAGAATAAAATATCTTAAGAAATATCTCCTTTTTTTTTAATAAATTCTTTCCTTCGCAAAATTTCAAATTAAATTCTCGACAAAAAAAAATAAATTGAACTTGTTTACATATTTTAAAAAAATTAATTTAACTAAAAATTAACTTTAACTATTTTAAATTATTTATCATGACTTAACTAAAAATGCAATTTACTTAAATTCAACAATATTTATCATATATTAGAATGATGCTTTAAATATAGATAGAATTTCACAAGAAAATTGAATAAATAAAACTAATATATAGCTAGGCAGTATAATTTTTATCTTAACTATTTTAACTATATTCATAAATTAAACGAGTCTACTTAAAATAATTTCAATTTACTTAATTGAGTTATTTTTAGTTATAAAATGAGCTATTCACAAAATTAAACAAAAACGAAGAGAAAAGGTAATTCTTCCTCTTCCACCTGCCAAACCCCACTCTCCTATATCGAAGGTACAGATTTTTTGACAAGAAAAGAATGGCAAAATAGCCATTTCAAATCTTTGGTTTTCAGTTTCTATTTTGTTTTACTTTTAATTTAGTTTATATCAGGTTACTTGGAGATTATTCATTCTTCTTGACAACGGTTCATGTTTTGTATACAGGTAAATTTCCTGCAGCATTTCAAGTTACCAGAACCGGTCCTCTCCATTGATGGATACTTGCAGATCGAGCTTTTGGGTGGGGTTCAGAGCGATGAATCTGATGGATTATACTACATACGGTGAGTTTATGTGCTTGTTATCGTATGTGTTTGTGATCATATTGTTGCTGAAAAATCTTATTTCATGATGTCTCACGTGAGTTTTCTAATATGATCACATGATGCTTAATGGAAAATATGGTTAATTACGAGAAAACTCGTATGAAAAAGTTACAAATCCTGCTAATGTTTGTTTCTATGGTATGGATACTCCTGAATCGCAGCTATTTGTAATACAAAACCAAATATTAGGGTTGGATTTGTGATTTTTCATGCTGTAGGGGGCTTCTGAAAACACATTGAACATTGGGATTTTCTGTGATTAACCCCAAAAATAGAAACTATCCATGGCAGCCATTCTATAGAAAACTTAGTACATCTACCCGTGTACACACGAAATTTGGATGTCATGTGACATGTCTACACTTATATCCATGTGTACAGCGGTGGACCTTAACTAAAATAATTGGGGGGCCAAGTTCGTGGGTGCACACTTGAACAATTAGAGTCGGACTTTAAATTGTAATGGCCTTTTAAGTTGATGAACTCAATTACACCTAGAGTGTGTTTGGCTGAGCTTATAAGCTTAGTCAAAACATTTTAGAAAAAGTAAGAGAGCTTATAGCATGTTATAGTTTGTTTGGCAAAAATTTGTGAGGAGAAGCTTATAACCTCCTAAAATAAAGAGTTGCCCTATTATTAAAATCTTAACAATTTCCTACCTATTTTTTTTTCAAAACATTTCCTACCTATTTTTTTTTCAAAACATTGTAATAGCTTATTTTTAAAATAAAATTCAATATTTTCGTAAGCTTCTAAAATATCCTATAAGATGTAAGAGCTTGTAAGTCTAAACAAACACCCTTTTAGTCACTCTTTAATGTTTGGACTCGTCACTTTTTGACATTTGATTTTAATTATTTGGGTGGATATATAAGGTATGCATATATATAATAGGGGACCAACTACCAAGTAGTCTAGCAGAATGAGGCACTAGAGCCGTCCATAATTCGAATCCTAGTATTGTGAATGAAGCAACTGGGTTGGGAGAGTCGCCTCCATAATGGGCCTTTGCAGTACCTGATCCGAATTAGTCAGCCAGTGGGTTGGAATTGGGTGATTTAGACCAAAATATATATATATATATATATATATATATAATAGGGGTAGATTTTATAGCGTGGCTCCCCAATGTCACCACCAAGCTCCGCCTATGCATGTGTGAAACTATAACGACGAACAAATACGGCAGTGTGAGTTACGTCCATGTCCTGGGGCGTGTGTGAAACTCTAATGACGAACAAATACTGCAGTGTGAGTTATGTCCGTGTCCTGGGGCGCCCATTGTACCCTGCATTTGACATTAAGATCCATGGATCATATGAAAAGCTATTGCTGAAATATGATCGGGAGGATCTAAGCAGCATCCTGGGAAACTCATCTGGTGATGCAGAGGTAAACACGAACCTTGCAGACGAAGAACTGTTGTGGCAACAAATAAATATGGAGAATTCGGAGGCTGAGATGTAACAAGGGCCAAACAAGCCTAAGCGGCGGATGAAGATGGTAACGAAACAAACGGGCGTTTTGTTCTGTAATTTTCTTGAGCCATTGTTTAGTCTTGGATCTTTGTGACATTCTTGTGAATAAAGATTATGGATTACAGAGTTTATATCCTTTTTTCTGTCTATATTTTGGTATGATTTTGTAAGTAATCATTTATTCTTGGATCTTTGCAGTGTTCTTGTGAATGAAAATGATTGATATTACAGAGTTCATATACTTTTTTGTGCGTATATTTTGGAAGAATTTTGTAACCGTGGAGCTCGTGATGTTCCTGATGTTCATATTAATGTTATACATACATATATATATATATATATTATATTTACTTTTATACATATTATATATATCCTTCTGTTTTTTTTTTTTTTTGGAAAATCACAACCATTTTTATTTTTATTTTGGTGATCATGCCGTTTTTGACGTATCTTTTACTTGCTTGAAAATCGTATTTCGTGAAGTCACACACGATTTTGTAACTATAGTTCTGTAATTGAATCTCCTAAGGTTTGTATAATTAAAAAAATCGTCCCGACATATTGATGTTTAATATAATATACATTATACATATATATCATATAGCTATTTTATATTTTATTATTATGATTATTATCTTTTTGGAACAATCATAAGCATTTTTCTTTCCTGTTATGGATCTATTATGAGAAATTCAAAGCATAATTTTCAGCATATAATGTGTATCCAGGAAGAATTCGAAAAATGTTAGGTGTTAGAGCTATTTTTTAACCATCTACATGCACTTGAACCCCTATGGCTTTATTAATTTTGAAAAATAATGACGATAATGTATTTGTAAATCAGTAAAAGTCATATTTTTTAATATATATGTGGCAAAAAAATAATAAATATAACATGTATTAATTCAATATTCGATTCTGTAACTGAATCACACAATTGAAACCGAATGGAATACCTATTTCTTTTTTTGTAAGACAATAACGAAAACCGTGCCAAAATTTTGGTTTGGTATTGGTTACCAATCAAAATTTGGTTTTAGTCGATTTCGGTCGGTATGCCAAATTTTGCATGCCCCCAGGTCTAATGCTTTTTTATCCAATATTTTGCATATTTAAATATTAGTGCCATAATATACTTTCTTTGGTTTTCTGTGTTACTTTGTGCCTTTTGAAATATTTACTTTATTTGCTTTTATTCTATGATTTCATATATATATATATATATAATGTTATGATTTCATATATATCTTAAAAAGTTCCAATTACGATTTGAAAATTTTCTTAGTGATACCTTTTTTTTTTGTATTAAGTAAATAGAATAAAAAAGACAAGGAAAAAGAAAAATAGATGGTCAAAGTTAACGCTGTCATCAAAGAAAAGGTAAAAATGGTGAACATTAAACAAAAAGGTATAGATATTATTCAAATCAATAAAAAAGTGTTTTGAAAATGAATCGGCATGTAGTCAATTTTTCAAGGAAAAAGTAAGATTTGAGTGTTAATCATAATTGTGGAGTGCAAATAATAATTTTTTTTTTTTGGCGAAATCGTTTTCCATTTGGAAGTAGTAATACAAAAGTACGTGTTGTTTTTTCTTTCTTTTTTTTCCAAAGTTATTCTGGATAATTTTAGATAAAACCTATTTTTCGATTTTTTTAAAAAAAATTTGGACTCTTTTTACTTTTTTCTTTTTTCAAAAGCCAAACAAACATTAACTCTTTTTTCTATTTTTTTTTTCCTCATTCAAAGAATAAGTACTTTAGTTCAAAAAAAACATTTTAGCGGGCTCTTTTATCATGAATTCGGTTAGGCCAAACCTGATAAACTATGTGGTAAGTATTATTATATTTATCATCTATACTATTCACACTATACTATTATCCTAATATTTCATCCGTGCCAAGGCATAGAAAATAAATATTTACACACACACACACGCATACACACACACACACACACACATATATATATATATATATATATATTAGAAAAAACAAATTGATAAAAATAAATCAACTTTTGCTATAACATAAATTGACAAATAAATATATTAAAATATTTATTTGATAATAAAATATGCTCAATTTAGATATTCATTTTGCTATAATCAAGGTATGAAAACTTTTAAATTTTTTATGTAGAATTAAGTGACCAAGTAATTTTAATTATTTAAAATTAAAGTAAATAAAAAAATTATAAATAAAAAATATTTTTTAAATTTTAATTTAATTAATATTTAATTCATTTTAATTTAGATACAGGATAAGTGATGGATTCTTTTGAATAAAAATGAATTAACAAAATACTTATTTAAATTTATATAAAAAATATTTTATTTTCATACATGGCAAGATAGAGTTAAATGAGACTATTTACATATGCATTGGACAGTTTCAAGTTTTATAAATTATATAAAAATATCTACACCTATACTGTTATATTAAGTGTGAGGGCCTTTGATTTTTTTTTTTTTAATTTTGGTGTGTTTAATTGTGATTTTCCTCTTTCAAAAAAAATAATAAAAAACAAGAAGTGATTTTGCAAAAATCCCCTTAATAAATAACTACCCTTCACTATTCTATCTAATGTCCCCTTTCTCCAACATGTTAACTTTTTTTCTTTCTTCTTTTTCTTTTGTCATATTCTCTTATCTCTTTTCTGTAACATTCCTCTTTCCAAACTTTTCTTTTTATTTATTTTTTTAATAATAATTTAATAACTATATAAAAATTAAGCAGCTAGTATGAATAATATAAGCAGTTAAAAAATATATATTTATCTAAACAATTTAATAAAAATCATCTTATATATGCTATTAAAATTTAACTATTTAATTAAATTATATCTATTTTATTTTTTTTACACTTGTTGAGTGTATCACATATACTAATCTATATTATATATTAAGAGCCTGCTTGGATGGATTCTTTTTTATAAAGAAAAAGCACTTATTTTTAAAAAAAAGCATTTTAGAGCAAAATTTTTTTTGTTTGGATGGACTTTTTTAAAAAAAACAGAAGTAAAAACAAAAAAAGCACCTTTTAACACTTGGTTTAAAAAAAAAAAAGATGTACTATGAAAAGCACATTTCAAGAAGTATTTCTTTTTTAAGCCCATCCAAACGGGCCCTAAGTGAGAACCCCTTTGACTGTTTTTTTTTGGTGGTATGTTTAATTTTGAGCACCCTAACATACCCTTACTAGAATGAATGTAGATATAAAATCTTTAATTGTTATTTTCTCTCCCATCTTTCTAATGTATTTTTAGTTTTCCTTTTCTATTATCTTTCCTCTCTCTTCTCTCTTCTCTCACATTCCCTTTTCTAAAATTTTATTTTACCTCCTTTTCTATTTATTTTTTTAATCGTAAAATTTAATCTTATTTTAACTTTAGTTTTCCACTTATCATAAATTTGGTCAATATGTTAAATATAGTTGAAAAAGATATTATAAATAACAAACATAGTTAATATACACACACAATATTTATACAGAAAATTCAATAAAAAAAATTCCATTTCAAATTTAATCATTCCATTTGATTACATCTCATTTTTATTATGCACACACATTGAGTGTGCCCAACATATTAGTATAGATAAAGAGAGAGACCCCTTCAATAACTTTTTTGGTCTCTCGACTTTTTTTTGATCTGTCGCTTTTTCTTTTTTATATATTCTATATCTTGTATTCTTTTCCACTATAGTTCTTTTACTTTTACTTTTTTTTTTTTTAATTTCTCCTATCTGTTCTCTCCCATCTCATATTATTAAACAATTTTCAACTTTTTCATATAATTATTTTCAATCATATAGTTTTATCTTATTTTAATTATTACTTATTTTAAATTTAAAAATTATTAGAAGGTTTTTATTCATACAAAAAATTAATATATATTTATAATTTAATTTATTTTGCACACATAACGAGTATGCCCACTTAACTAGTATAATTAATTACACTTTTTAAAATAGGATAACTTAACGTCACTCCGTTACATAATTAAAACTGAAGTGGCCAGCTATGGTGTGAACTTTTTTTTTTTTTTTTTTTTTGAAAGCAACAGAACTTAAATACAAACAATCATGAAATATCTTCCAATACAATAGCTGAGACCATGGAAGGCAATTCCAAGAGCCCCCCCGGAGAACCTAAAGCGCATTTAGCCAAAGCATGCGCGACCTTATTAGCTTGACGACGAACAAAATGAAAACAGCAACTCTCAAAGCCCAAAGACCTCTGCTTAATTATTGCAACCAAGGCACCAAATCTGGAAAAATCATCCTCCTGTGAGTTGAGCTTGGTAATAGCAAACTTGCAGTCACTCTCAATTGATATAACACTCCACCCCTGCTCAGCCGCCATTAGTAATGCCTCCAAGATCGCCAACAGCTCCACATGTTCAGGTTCGAACTGTCCTGCCTTACGACGCGCACGCCAGCCCACTCTCTCGCCATTTGAATCCCGTGCCATCACACCGAAGCTGGCCAACCGCCCCTCACTAGATATCGCACCATCGCAATTTAACTTAACAACCCCAGGCACAGGCGGAACCCATCGAACACTAACAGCCTCCTGAGGCTGCCCCGACGGATGAGCAGCACAGTCGCTGGCCGTGGCGGAAAACTCAAGGGCAAACGCTACCACCTCATTCGGATCCCACCAAGAACTTCCCGGCCACTTTTTATTTCTATTAAGCTAAATAACCCACAACAGCGTCACCAAAGAAGGAACCTGCCCCCTATCCAGCTTCTGCATCAGTCCTTCCACCCACCCCCGTTGATCATTATGCCAGCTGTCTATCACCGACCACGGGAATGGCGCGCAAGCCCACACCTGTCGCACAAAGGTACACTGAAGAAAAACGTGTTTTAAATGCTCCTCCAACTCCCCACAGTATGGACATCCAAAAGAACCTCCACTCCGGCGCTTAGAGAGATTCGAAGCCGTAGGTAAAATATTTCTCAACAGTCGCCACAAGAACACCTTAATTTTCGGAGCGACATTTACATGCCAGATGTTCCGGAACAACCTGGACTGACACACAGCAGAGGAAGATGCACAATTCTGCATACTAAGTTGTAGCGCGACTTGGTACGCACTCCGGGTAGTGAACTTACTAGACTTCTCGTAATGCCACATCAGGACATCCGGAGACCCCGACGTCCCTACCGGCATACCCAGGACCAGAGCAGCATCCGTTTCCCAAAAAACTTGGTGGACCAACTCCTCATTCCACTCCCCCAACCCATCATGCAGTTGACTCACCCAAATCAGATTCGGATGAGCCATAGAACGTCGCAGCGGCAAGAAAGAGATCGGCTTAGGCAGCCACCGATCCTCCCAAATGCGGACACCAGCTCCGGATCCCACCCTCCACCGTGACCCCCTTTTGATGATGGGTATTGCCTGATAAATACTACGCCAAGCGAAGGATGAAGCTCTACCCTTCCCTGCTTCGAGCACCCCCGTATGTGGAAAGTACCGGCTCTTGAGCACCTGCGTCAATAGACAGTCCGGCCGTGTGATGATCCGCCAAATCTGCTTGGCTAGTAATGCCAGATTAAATGCCCTAAGGCTACGAAAACCCATCCCTCCATCGTTCTTTGGTACACATAACTTATCCCAAGATAGCCAGTGTGTCCGGTTATTCGACACACTGTCCCACCAGAACCGTGCCACCAATCCCTCCAATTCCCTCACGAAGGAAGTTGGTAACAGGAAGCAGCCCATTGCATACGTTGGGATCGCTTGGAGGACAGCCTTAATAAGAATCTCCCTCCCAGCAACCGATAATTTCCTTTCAGACCACCCCTTCAGCCTCTCCTGGATACGGCAACGAATATTCGCGAATACACTTTGCTTGGATCTACCAATAACAGCTGGCATTCCCAAATACAATTCATGCTTCTGAATGATAGGCACTCCTAACACGCACGCTATCCTCTCTTGCACCCGCAGTGGGACATTACGGCTGAAAACAACGGTAGACTTTTGAAAATTCACCAACTGGCCCGACACCCTCGCATATTGTGCTAGAATCAGATGGATACTTCCAGCCGCTTCCTCTGTCGCTTGACAACAAATAAGGGTGTCATCGGCAAACAGAAGATGAGAGATGCTAGGTGCAGATGGTGCTATTCGGATCCCCTGCAAACGTCCTGTGCGCTCTGCATTAGCCAACATACAGCTCAACACCTCTGCACATAACAGAAACAAATAAGGGGAAAGAGGGTCGCCTTGGCGAAGACCTCTTTCCGGCGCAAGATGACCAAATTGCTTGCCACTCAACATGAACGAATAGGTGACTGAGGTAATACAACGCATAATCAAACCAACCACACGGTAATGAAACCCCAACTTAAGCAACACCTTCTCTACAAAACACCACTCAACTCTATCATAAGCCTTGGACATATCGAGCTTTAATGAGAGGAACCCCTGTTTACCACTAGTGCTCTTATTTAAGAAATGATTAACCTCAAATGCCACCAAAATATTATCCGCAATAAGTCTACCAGGAACAAACGCAGACTGTGTAGGACTAACAAGACGAGACATGAGCGGCTTCAATCTATTCGCAATAGTTTTAGACGCCAACTTATACACCACATTACAAAGACTAATAGGTCTAAACAGTGAAACCAGCTCAGGGTTCAAACATTTAGGAATCAACACGATATGTGTGAAATTCAACAGATTATTGAAGTGACCCTCATTCAAAAAGGACAAAACACATTCCACCACCCTCTCACCAACAACACCCCAAAATTTCTGAAAAAAGACAGGGGGAAAGCCATCGGGGCCAGGGGACTTCAAAGGGGACATAAGAGAAAGGGAATGAGATACCTCATCGGCTGTGAACGGAGCCAGTAGCACCCTGTTCGCCGCATCATCCACTCGAGCCCCCTCCTCGTCAGAAAAAGCTCCCTTTCCTAGTCATCCTAGAAAATGAAAATTTCTACGTTGTCACAAATGTTGCCAACACAAACATAAATACCGTTGTCTGTATCAGTTTCAACTCACACAAAAAAAAAAAAATACTCCACTCCCATCTCGTTCAATTCACATACAAATCAAGTGCAAAATTCTTGTGTATACTCTGTTCGAAAGGTATAATCTTTGCATTCTTTTTCTTCTTTCTTGTGTTATGTTTCGGTTTCTTTGTGTGGCAGTGTGTGTGTGTGTGTGTTTTGGAGGTGGGATTTATGTATAGAAATAGATGGCTTCGTTATTTTTTTAATGGCATTTATTTGTACGAGTTCTTGAATTTGTTTGTTCAATTCGTGGGAATTTGGTGTTTTTCTTGACTTATTTCATTTTTAAATGAGCATATCTTAAACGGGTCTCTGTTTTTTAAATTTCGATTTTCTTTTTTAATTACTCCTCGGTTCGTGATTTGATGCAGTTCTTCATTCTCTCTCTCTCTCTCTCTCTCTCTCTCTCTCTCTCTCCCTCCCTCCCCCCGTCTCATGCATTTTAACCTTTATATGTTGATGTTCTTTGCTTCATCAAGCAGAAAGAAAATTTAATGCATTTATCAGTCTCCACGGTTGTGGATTTTTTAGTGGCTTTGTTGTTTTTTCGGTGAAAGAGTTTGCTCTAGTAGTAGCAAAATTTGGCCTAATTTTTATTTAAAAAATGAAAAATTTCATAACTCTGGGAGATTGGAATGGTGGTAGTAGATACGTAGATCTTTTCCCAATATTTCTAATAACTGAAATTGTTACTGTCTGATCTGTTGAACTTCGAAGATTCTAAGAAATTTCCAAAAACTTTGACTCGTCCGTCTTAATAGTACTGGAATGGATCGCCAAAAAATACCGGAGACGCGAGTAGATTTCTTGCAATTCCTTGAGACAGACGTTTCTATGCATATTATGAGTCGCTTAGACGATCCGGCTGATCTAGTTCGTGCAAGCACCGTCTCGCACACTTGGCGCCATTTTAGTGAGTGATGCAAGTTGAATTTGTGTGTTCTCGTTTCTTGTTATCTTTAATATCGCTGCAAGTGGAATGATGTTTCCTTTAATACGCGAGTTATAAGCTACCGTACTCTTTTGTTGAGTTCTTGGAGTTTACATGTAAGTTTATTATAACTTGTCTGCTGCTTGTGCTTTGCAAACAAACATTTCATGTCTTTTTTGTTGACAGTTAATGATGTATGGATTCTCATATCTTTTGTCATAATAACCATTAGTCTTCAATGGATTTGCGTAGTTTTTTTCCCTCTCTGTTTTTCTTTCTTTTTTGCTTTTTTTCATCGCTAGGTAAAGTTGATGTTTCAAAGCGTAATTGAATAATAATTTCTTCAGGATGTTGACATGCAAGTTTGTTATACCTTATTTACTACTTGTACGTCGCAAACAAATAATGCATGTCTTTTTTGTTTTATTTTTTTCCTTCTTCTTTGGTTTTAACCACTTGATTTTGATTCATTGGCCCACTAATCCAGATCGGGTACTGCAAAAGCCTACTCGTAGCACCGATCGTTAGATCATTTTACAAGAAGTCATTAATTGATCTAAATTTTTGTTTTGTCGCCAGTTACTAATGTATGGATTCTCATATCTTTTGTCATAATAACCGATTGTTTTCGATGCATTTTTGCAATTTCGATCTTTCCCTTTTTCTTGTTCTTTCTTTTTTCTTTTTTCCTTTTTCCATAGCTAGGTAAGCCTAACTTTGTTATGATTTATGTTTCTTCTCTCAGCGATAGCAAATGGACTTTCTAAAAAATTGTGCTTGAAAAGGTTCCCGCAGCTCTCTAGTATTGTTGGGATAGCTATAAGAAGTGAAGAGCCAGGAAATACTGTTGAGACGGGTGCAAATCACGATGTGGAACAGACAGTTAATCTTGAGCAGGAGCACAAGGTTTACGCTGCGCTGCTTCGGGCTATAGAAAAATCAAATTTTCATCCCGTGGATTGCATAATAAGTGCAATTGGTGCTTCTAGCACAGATAACTATCCCCAAGGAAGCATTGTTAATACTTTGATCCCGAGCGAGGTATTTGTTGGAGGAGCGTCGTACTGGTCGGGCAAAGGGCGTGTTAACCATGATGAGACAGAGACGCTGATATATAAACTTAGATCCGATACATGGGTCATCACTGAAGTTGATATCCAACCTTTTGAAGGTTTTTTTTTTTCCATTTTCTTCCTTCTTTTGATATTCATCTCTCTGATCTAAGATTTCATTGCACATATAATTGTTTCTAATAAGGGCAAAAACATTAAAATGAAAAAAATGAAAAAAAAAACTTTGCGCTCGGAACAATGGCCCCCTTTCGCCGTATAACTACTAAGCTTTATTTCATTACACTTTGCTATTTGATCTATGCGAGTTTTACAATTTATCTCCTGAAAACTTGGTAAGTTCTCGTTATTGTTTATTCTTGAAATTCAGCTCTCCATCGTTGAGTTTTTCCACAAGAGTATGATAGGTAAAGTGTAAACTCGTGTAGATTTTATGGCGAAGTGTAATGAAATAAAATTGAGTCGGAAAAGCGCGCTCCCGCTCGCGTGCACGTGTGTGTGTGTGTTTTTTTTCAATAATGATATAATTACATTTTGCTTATACAGCATTTTTGCAACCTGGGAATCCTGTATACTCAGCTGACTCTGTGCGTATCCGACTTGGTCATTCTAAATCTCCGAGAGCGATGAAAAATGGGTTCCGGCAGTGGCCATTGCAAGAGCCGGCCGACGACCTGTTTATATGGACTTACACTTCACCAAAATACCCAATGGCTCAGGTGATCTATTTTCTCACATTAATGTCTTGCAGAATTTTGCAATTGTTGGTTTTTTTCCCAAATTAAATTTAAGGTGCATCGTAAAATTCCGGAGACTTTTCATATATTACAAAAACTCCCCTCTTAGAATTCAAATCTATAAGCACCCCCTTGGCCTTTGCTTCTATTTTACAAATCGCATTTATTGTTAGTTGATCAAACGAGAGAAGCTAACATTAGCTGACAAGTAATATGAAATTCCAAATTCGCCCAAAATTCTAGTCATCAAGTATATCGAGACATAAATATCGTCGATGCTAGCTAATTGTAATATTTTTAAAATATGGGGTTGCATGTATTTGTAATTTTATTTAATAGCTAAACATTATTGAAATTTGAGCTTTATTATTTTACCATTGACTGATTTTCTTTGAATTTATACATTAAACTAGTATTTATCCCCATACGAAGGCATACACAAGAAATAGATATCTCTATTTACATATTTTCATAATATTCTATTATAAATAATAATTTGATAAAAATAAACTAGCCGTTTTTATAACATAAATAAATAAATATATCAAAATATGTATAATAATATTTTATATTTGATCTCCATATTAATTTTGGTATAACTAAGGCAATGAAGTTTTTAAAATTTATGTAGAACCAAAATTTTTTAATTATTATTTAATTAAAATGATAAACATTGTAAATAACATATTAATTTTATTATTTTATTTGAATTAAAATTTAATCCATATTATTATAAATACTTAATGGGTGTATGGATTTTTTTGGATAAACATGGGTCACAAAATATATTTATTAAATTTATATAAAATGTATTTGAATTCCATACATGGTTAAAATAAAACTATCCACATATGAGCTTGTTGGCTTAGCCTGAAGGTTTCTGAATTATATATAGATAAAATATCTTAAGAAAAATATCCATTTTTTTAGAAAATCTTTCCTTTTTAAAATTTCAAACCAAATTCTAAACAAAATAAACTTTGCTACATATATTTAAAAAAAAAACCATTTCACTAAAAGTACCAAATATACTTTTAACAATTTTACATTATTCATTATGGCTTGAGTAAAAATTTTACTTAAATTCAACCATACTTGTCATATATTGAAATCATTATTTGAATATTGATAGAATTTCACAAGAAAATTAAATAAATAAAGTTAATATAGAGGTAAGACAGTATAATTTTTATCTTAACAATTTTAATTACATCAAGGAGCTTATTTGAAATAATTCTATTGTATTCATTCTTGTTAAAGAAAGATAGTTCAAGTTCAAACATGATAGTTCATGCTCAAAGGTTCATGTTTGGAGTATCGTATTTCCTTGAATAGGTAAATTGCTTGCAGCATTTCAAGTTACCAGAACCAGTCCTCTCCATTGATGGATACTTGCAGATCGAGCTTTTGGGAGGGGTGCAAAAGCAGGAATCGGATGGATTATACTACATACGGTAATTAAGTTGATGGATATGTGTTTGTTATCGTATATGTTTGTGATCATGATGTTGCTTCTGAAAAATCTTCCGCTTGAGTTGAAATCTTATTTCGTGAACCTGATTTTACTAAGATGATACGTGATGCTTCATGGAAATAGGGTTAGTTACTGAAACACCTGTGAAATTTGGTTTATTTTGAAAATATGAAAAGGTTACAAATACCCTCTTAATGTTTGATTCTGTATTACAGATACTGCACAATATGAGGGGGCCATTTATAATTATTCATACCACAGAGTGTTCATGAAAACAGACCAAATCTCAAGAATTTTCTGTACTTAAACCCCAAAAATAGAAAATACCCATTGCAGCCATTGTATACAAAACTTGGGACATCTACTTTTTTACATACGAAATTTAGGATTGTCATGTAACATGTCTACTTGTGTTCATGTGAGATTAAGGGTCCGTTTGGATGGACTTAAAAAAGTGCTTCTTTAATAGTGCTTTTTATATTAGACTTTTCTTTATAAGTTGAATAGTTTTGTTTTTGGATGCAATAATTAAGAGTGCTTTCATTTGAAGCTATTTTGAATAACTTCTAAAAAGTCCACTTTTTGACGGTTTTTTTCTTCTGGCTTTTGCTTTTTTTTAAAAAAAAAAAATCCATCGAAATACAATTTTGTTTTTTTCCACAGAAGTGTTTTTTTTAAAAAAAAATAAGTACGTTTCTTAAAAAAAAATAAGTACGTTTCTTAAAAAAAACCCATCCAAATGAACTCTAATACACACACACATGTATATATATAGATATATATATGCTTTAAATGTATGAAACTCTAACGAAGAATATAATGCTGCAGCTTGAGCCATGTTCGTGCTCTGGGGCGCCCATTGTACCCTGCATTTGACATTAACATCCTGGGAACGTATGAAAAGCTATTGCTGAAATACGACGGAGAGGATCTAAGCAGCATCCTGGAGAGCTCTTCTGATGATGCAGAGGCAAACACGCGCTTTGAAGACGAAGACTGGTTATGGGAACAAGTGAACATGGATACGCGACAAGGGCCAAACGAACCCTCAGAATCAGATGAAGATGAAAATGGTGATGAATAAACGGGTGTTTTGTTCGATAATTCATCATTCTTAACTAGTCATTGTTTAGTCTTGGATTTTGTAACATTATTCTGGATAAAGATTATGCATGGATTATAGAGTTTATATCATTTTCTGTGTATGTTTTGCATGAAGTCAGCTGATCATGATTTTAATTTAATTAATCAGAAACACTTTTTGTGTTGTGGATCTATATTGAGAAATTCAATGTATGTGTACTCAGGAAGAGAAATTTTCATATTTTTTTTAGAAAAGCATGTCAAATATGGTTTTCTTTAAACTTAAGGATTGGGGACTGCCCCTCATAGCCCCTCCTTTGGCTCTTTTACTGGCCGGTCGAGGGGTGACAGTTGGCCCTATGGCCCCAAAGTGATTCTCACTTATCATGAACTTAGGATATACTTTTCGAGAAATATATTCGTTTAGACACAAATCACACACACACACACACACACACTCATATATATATATATGATGAAAGAGAGCTTGTCCATTACCCTTCTCTACTAATGTGTCCCGTCAAGCATTCCTAAACGAATCCTTAACATTTTAAATTTTTCTTGCAGTGATCTCACATGCTCCTTTGAAACACTTGTCCTTGAAGATATTTCCCCAGCTCTCCAATACTTCCCGTACAATTATATCGGATTCTGGGGTGACGAATAATGTGAATGTTGAATCTAGCAATGCCATTGAGATGGAGATCCTCCAGCCGGATCATGAAGTATATGCTGCTTTCCTTCAAGCTTTTTCTAGATCACAAGTTTCTGCAAGGGATTGCTTAGCAGACGCGATTCGTGCCTTAAGCACAGACGAGCATCCGGATGACTGCATCACCTACACTCTGGCTCCATGGGGAGAGGATGACAGAGCATTTTCGTACTGGTCAAGTCTGGGAGAATGTGAACCTGATGAGCCTGAGGTGTTAACCTACGGGCTCAAAGCTGCTATTTCTATCGTTACTGAAATTCACATACAACCTTTTCGAGGTGACTGCTATATTAAAAATGAGTCTAGTTTTTGTTTCTGTTGTTCCATTTTCTTTGAGGGTCGACAAAAAATCCCTTGAAGTTTGCCCATTCACAAAACTCCTTGTTGGTTTTAAAAATTTCAAGTACTCCCTTAATGTTTAGGGGGTGTTTTTTCTAGCTTTTGCTGAAAAAACACAGACAATGAGGGTTTTTTTTTCTTGCTTCTACTTAAAAAAAAAAAAAAGAAATTAAAATAAGCTAAAAGCTGCAGGCTGCTTTTTCCAACTTTTAGTTACTTTTTCAGAAGTACAACTATTTTTCATTATTCATTTCCAAACATTATCTACTTTTACTACTTAATTTTTCTTTCAATTTCTTCTAGAACTTCCACTTCTCTAAAAGTATTAGTGCTTACAAATACTCCCTTAGTTTTTGTACTACAAATGTTAATTCTTTTTCTTTCTTTCTTTCATTTTTTTTTTTTTTTTTTTTTTGGGTTAGGGAGGTTGCTTGTAATGTGGAACTAAAGAGTAGGGGAGATAACTATAATTTTTCATGCCACATTTGTTAAAGCGGGCCTAATCTCTGGGGTTTTCTCATAGTTCTGTTTATAGGTTACAAGAGGTCTCAGCGTCGCCGTCGCCATCCCCATTTTTACGGTAAAATCTGTAAGAATGGGTTATTCTAAGCCCAGACCTTACTATAGTGATGACGTATGGACATACACTTCACCAGCATTTTTTTTGTGAAAGAGGTAAGTTTTCATGAGCATTGCCTTGTATTCTCTCTGAATCTGTGTTTCCTTTTTCTTGTGTATAATCGGTGTACTTAGCGATATTCTATGCTAATCAATTGGCAGCCCTGTGCTTTACTCAGGGTTGAGTAGGCGTCAAGCTCTATGAGTCTGAAAATTTAAGCTCGAGCTCGAGCTCGAAGTTGACTCACTTCGCCAAAGGAAATAAGTTCAAATTATTTTTTTTAAATAATATTTTTATTTCTTTTACATTCTTATCAACATTTTACTGTTATACGTTATTAATTAAAGTAGTTTCCGAATTCCAATTTTTTTTTTTTCTTAATAATACATATGAATAAATATTTCTAAGTCTAATATCAATATATATAAAATCATCAAAACCTTATTACTTTTTAAAGTGAAAGTAATAATATTATTAACTAGTTAACTATTATTAAAGTAAAACTAAATATTACTATTGATAATAAAGATAATTGGTGGCGAGCTTTCAAACTGTATTTGAACTCGAAGCTTCGAATTCAGTTCTCTTATTTATTTTTATTTTTTATTTTTTATTTTTTCCTACTTCGCTTGTTAGGCTCACAAATCGGCTCGACTCATTTTACAACATAGACTTGTGATTGCGTAAATCACTTTTTGTGGCCTGCTCTTTGCATTGGTGGATTGCTGGAAATTGAGCTTTTGGGTAAGCAAATGTCGAAAAAGGGCGATCTCTACTACATGCGGTAAGTCTAGTAATGGTGTTGCTAACATGTTAATATTTTGGATAATTACCAAGAAACCCCTTACGCTTGTCTCAATTGCAAAAATAGATTCCCTTTATCTATTAAAGTTACAATTTCCACCCTTATAGTTTGCTTCCATCTCACGAATAGCCCCTGTTGTTAGTTCCCCAATTGCAAAGCAAAAATAGACTCTCTTTATCTATTGAAGTTACAATTTCTACCCTTGTAGTTTGCTTCAATCTCATGAATAGCCCCTGTTGTTAGTTCCCCAATTGCAAAGAACCCCTCTATTCATGTATCATGAAGGGTTTTGTTATCTAATTGCTTGCAGCATCAATTGCGTACGAGTTACGGAATTCAACCGGAAGCCAGCATTCCACATAGAGATCCTCGAACTGTCCATCTGGGAAATTCGTGCTCAATTACAATCCTCAGTTTCTTGTCCGTCTGGGAAATTCGTGCTCAATTACAATCCTCAGTTTCTTGACTCGACTCTCGAACACTCTTATGATGATGATGATGACTCATTCATGACCCCACGATCGCCGCTATCATTTTGAGTTCTACTGCTAAAGGGGACCAAAGGCGAGCTTGAAGTCTCGTTGTGAGTGCACCAAGGGGTAAGGTTTTGTGGGTTGGAAGATCTGGCGAAACAATTGCTGATCCCCTAAACTTTTGATCCCCTAAACTTTTGATTCAAATTTGCTTACTTGATTGACTACATTACGGGGATCGATTTTGAGGGCTAGCCTCTCTGGAGAAACTACTATTAATTCCCTTAACTTTTGATGTAAATTTGCTCACTCGATTTCATGTGTGATTTTATTGGAAGTTCGCCTAAACTTTAAACTCTAGTTCAATATAAAGTTTAAGAACAATCAATCCGAGAGAGAGAGAGAGAACAAGAAAATCCAACGTTGGCAGGCTCATTACATCAGCGAGCCCCCGAGTTCTTTGAATGGATCTCTTGTATGTTGAAGGTTGCCTAACAGCAATACATAAAGTGCACCTGAAAACTTGTACATTCTTCCAATGGATCTCTTGTACGTTCAAGGTTGCCTAACAGCAATACATAAAGCGCACTTGAAAACTTGTAAATCTGTGAACGCCCCTCAAACATCATGCAACTGAGAGAGAGAGAGAGAGAGAGAGAGGAGAGACGAAGTGCAACAGCAGTTTTCACAAGTTCTATTTGCTGAACTTTTCAAGCAAGCAAAGCAGGTAAAACTACAAGAATTTGTAATTTCATCGTCGTATTCGAATGCCGGGCATTTCCATAATTTAGCTAAGACCCATAAATAGGATGCTTCTGCACATATTATTGCTACATTTTGTTCCACAAAATGACCAATGGCACAGTGCAGTCATATTTCAACCATATTCCAAGCATAGAGAGAACTATTTTAAGGCGACGAATCTAGCTGACCGGGTAACGAAGCCCCCTTTCAGGTTGTCTTACCCTTCTGCGGCGATGGAAGCAACTGGCAGACACAACAAAATACACGTATTAGTAACCGAAATCAGGATCAAAAACAAACATATGGCAATTTTTAGCATTTTCGCACATTCAGCGCCCTTAAATCATGTATTATGTTTCATTCCATAATCTGCTTAAATAATCTCAACGAGTTTCAGGGCTCGAATAAAATCTACTTTTCTCAATCTCTATGCTTCTAAAAAACTATTTTGCCCGTGAAGATGTTGTTTCGACTTCAACAAAACTTTATTATAGAGCGGAAAATGTTTGCGAAAACTTGATGGTAGAGAGGGAGATACCTGGTAACAGGAGATGAGAGAGCTCACGAACCCGAAGGCACCAGTTACCCGAGGAGTGACTTTCTTGGGTGCCAGCTGAAGCAAGCCAACAGCTACAACCATGTCCATACCTGCTTTGATGAGGGCGAGCGATCTCTCGTTCGATTTTTGAAGCTTACTTCTGTATTGCTCATTCTGAAATGAAAATGCAAACCAAAACAAAGCCGATCCCAGAAAGATCGTGTCAGTAACAAGTCGAGACAAAAATTGCCAAAGTTATAAGGCTGTTTGGATGGACTTATTTTACAAGAGGAGGACTTATTTTAAAAAGAAAAAACACTTAAGTGAAAAAAAAAATGGTGTTTGGATGGGCTCTTTTTGAAAAAAAATAAGCTAGGAAAAAAAAAAGGCATAAAATGGCTTTTTTAGAAGCTAACCAGAATAGCTTTTTAATAGCTTTAAATAAAAATACCTTTTAAAGTACTTTTAATTACTACATCCAAACACAAAATTGCTTGGCTTAAAAAACCAAAAAAAAACCTCTACTATAAAAAGCACGACTCGAGAAGCACTTTTTTCTTTTAAGCCCATCCAAACAGGCCCTTTATTTGTAGGCATTAGAATAGCAGACCTTGTATTTATTAGTATTCTTTAGTTCCTTCTCTAATTTCTTCATCGATGCTGAGAGCCTTCCAAGTTCACCAATCTGAGACAACCAATGAATTGATCAAAAATTGCATCATGTTGAGCTAATAGAAAGTGGGGTGGGGGTATGGTTTATGGCATACCTCAACCAAGGTGGTGCAGGTTGAAGCACCCAACCAACAGAAAAGTGATATCCTCCCAATCAGTTCAGTACGTTCTTTGTTCTGCATCAGTGTACCTCTTGCTTACTCGTTAAATAATCCTTTCACCAATCTTGGATGAAACAGAGGGTTTGAGATATTACCTTATATATGCCTGTCCTACCAAGCCACACAATTTGATCCAAAAACAAGAAAGTGGACAAGAGTGCATTTTTCGACTGAAACAAAACACCAACTAATGGGTAAGATGCCCAAAAATGGTCTAGACAACGTTGTTCCATATGTGAGGAATCAATACCTTTGCCAACAAAATCAATGGAAGTGGAGTCCCAGGAGCATTTGGACTGACGAGAGCATGGAGATCATTGACAAACTGTAAAATGAACAGATGTAGTAAAATGGCCAAGTCCAAATATAAAAAGGTTTAGAAGAAGGGACCAACTAAACATAAACCTCAAGAAAACCGATAACACGACAGAAAGACTAAATTCCTAATAAAGAACTATCAGAAGCACTGACCTTGAACAAACGAAAAACTTTTCGAGCCAAGCTAGTTGATTTGTCAACATTTTGTGCTGTCCCGGGCTGTCCATCACTCAAGAATTTCGAACCATATTGTATTGCCCGGCATATCTTATCCCTTGCTTCAGCTTTGTTCAGATACAGAACTGCAAGAGCAAGCTCTGCTCTGGCGACATCCAATGAACTCATGATTTATCTTGATTTGTACCTGAAAATCCAAAATACCAACTCAATTGGCATGAATGCAATGGTAAAACTTGGGCTTAATCATAAGTCATGGTATATGTAAGTTTAAATTCTAATTTGTTTCAGAGAGCCTTGAATGATGGTTTCACATATGCATAATCCCTTAATCAATAATGGGTCGATTTGAACTTTATAAGAATGGAGAGGAACACTTTGCCCACCAAACTATGGTTGATATCACACTTTAAGAACTAAGCTATTATTCATTACACTGCCATACAAACTGCAGGGGATTTGCACCCCTCAAAACCACTTTGCAACAAAAAAAAAAGGTCGCAAGCCCACTGCACCACCACTACCAGAGCGGCTCCACCGCTGGACTCCGTTCACCATCCCAAGCCAAAACCCAAAAACAACTTTTAAACTTTGCAGCTCCTTGCTAGCCAATTTTACCGTTAAAACCAACACAGCTACAAACAATCACTTTCCGATAATTTTTTAGCTGGAAGTGGCCACAGGGAGCAAGTGTAAATCTCATATAGTTTGTATGAAAAAGTGTAAAAAAATAAATAAATGAATAATTTAGTGATCAATGTGTACAAATGGTTATATTTCATTGTGCAAAGTTCCACTTTTCTTAAGAGATTGTCCGGCATGATTAACCTACAAATCTCGACACCTTCGAAGCCAATTCCAACTATCAAATACTGCTCCCAATATAAAGAAATTTTCTCAAATGCTCACCCGAAAACTTAAAACAAACATATCACCAACTACCACAAGAAATTGTGCAATAATAGTATATTGTTGGTCAAAACTCCATCAATCATCCATATCAGCAATTCTTAACCTTCTCTCATCCAGCTAAATTAGTCAACTCAAAAGAATCAACTTGAGTTCATAGCTAATCTTGTAAAACACACACACAACGACACAAAACCCGAAGTCACCTCCAAATCCCAAACAAAAGAGTACTACTTCATACCTATATAAATAATAAAAAAAAAAAGTAACTGGGATGAATCCAGTAACAACCTAAAAGAATCTTAATCATCGCCCGAGGTTGGAAGATCAGTAATAATCCACAAAGAAACACAAAAATTAGGGCTTTACATGAAAAAACTTCTTCCCACACACACACATATATATATGTACCTAATTCTTACCTGGGTCTGAGCTGTGAGCACTTGTCTTGGAATTTACAAAAACTATCAGCAGTATACCATAGTTTTTGTAAGAAGACGATGATATAGATTGGCCGGCGCTCGGGGGTGGGTGCGTTTGGTTAGGTGGGTGGGGTGTAAAGGCGTGTTTGGCACTTTTGATATTGATTATTTTCTGATTGTTCAAACTAATGATGCGGCTTGCGATAGGTCTTCGGACGTCGGCCGCCGAGCCGCGAAATGTTTGCCACATCAGTTTTAATCCAACGGTTTACAAAAACCAGGGGTATCCGATGTACGGTCAAAATTGTTTCTATATTTTTTTTCTTTTTTTTTTGTGATTATTAAGATTGTTTCTAAATTAAGTCTTGGTCAAATTGCCATTTTTTAAAATAATAAAAATATTTATTCGATTTTTGTCTTGTTAGGCGAATTTTTTAGTCAAAAGCGAAAATTATAATATATTTTTTTTTTCGATTTTTCAGGTATTCCTCCGGCCGACAGCTAAAGGATTAATTTCCCGTCCCTAATGTCAGCGCACTAAGCGGTAGGGGACTGGCCAAATGATTTGCTCCATTCACATGGGTAGGGATCGAACCCCCGATCTCATACTTAAGGGACTGGCCAAATGATTTACTCCATTCACATGGGTAGGGATCGAACCCCCGATCTCATACTTAAGGGACGAGGTGCTGAACCACCACGCCAACTATATTGGTTGAAAATTATAATATATGAGCTACAAAAAGTAATATATTTATTATATTAATTACAAAAGGTTATATATTTATTTCTACTTGTTATCATTATCTAAATCTATGCCGTATTAGTATTTAATATTTCTGTTATAGTATTTATCAACAACACCGCATCTTTGACTTGTCCCAAAGGGTTTGTTTGGTTACCTGATAGGGATAGAAAAGACTGATACAATAGACAGGATTATATTGTTCAAGATATTCTTTTTGTACATCGAATATCTAATGTGATTGATACAATTACTAATTTAGAGACAGGATTACATTGTTCAAGATATTCTTTTTGTACATCGAATATCTAATGTGTCGATATAATTACTAATTTAGAGGCTGTTTGAATGAATTTTTTAGAAAAAAATTATAAAGATTTTTTTTAAAAAAATAGAAGTCAAAAAAAAAAATTTCAAATATGACTTTCTTTAAAAGCTATACACATTTAGGTTCAATCAATTCTACCAAATGACTATCCCAGCCTATCAAACGTACCAAACGAGCCATGAGGGAATGTTTGGCGACATCATAATGATTACGGTATTGAAGAGTTAGCTACTCTATTGAGTTATATTTGTCCTTTTAAGTAGGTAACATATTAAATGATAGAGATAATTATAAATCCCTATCTCAATTATGGGAGTTTTTTTCACTTTGCAACTTCAAGTGTGTCGTATTATTGGTTGCCACCTGATCTATGCAATTTTTTGTCAGTTGCAACCTAAGTGGATTTTTCGATCAAAAATTGTCACCGAAATGACAACACATGAGGTGCACATATTTTGATTAAGGGTATGTTTGTCTTTTTATTATAATTTATCATTTTCCTTAACCAAAAATCCTAGCTCACCCCACCTCCACCCCCCACCACCAACCCCCCCCCCCCAAACCACTTTCTTTATTTTCACCCACCCACACCCACAACCACCCCTCCAACCATCTGCCTCTCTCTCTCGTAGCCCCCCTCTCCCTGCTCCTCCACCCCCCACCACTAACCGCAGCTACCCCCAACCCCGACCACCACCTGCCTCTCTCTCTCTCTCTCTTTCTCTCGCCCCCTCCCACTCATGCGCGCCCACCCTCCTCCTTCCTCCACCACCACCACCACGACTTCGTCGCCCTACTCCCTCCTTTCCCTCTCTCTCTGCTCTCGATCTCTCTGCCCCACCACCACAATTGTCGGCATCCTCCACCCTCCCACCGTTCGCCAACATCAACACGCAGTGAGAGAAAGGGAAAGAGAGATCTAGAAAGGGAGGGAGGGAGAGATCTAGAGCAAAGAGAGAGAGAAAGGAGGGAGGGAGAGATCTAGAGCAAAGAGAGAGAGAAAGGAGGGAGGGGATGGCGACATGGTGGTCGGTGGAAGAGCAAAGGGAGAGGGGGCAGAGAGAGAGAGAAAGGCATGTGGTGGTAGGGGTTGGAGGTGGCAGTGGGTGGGGGAGTTGGGGGGGGGGGGGCGGCGAGAGAGAGAGAGAGAGAGAGGCAGGTAGTGGGGGTTGGGGGTGGCGGTGGTTGGTGGTGGGGGTAGAGGAGCAGGGGAAGGGGGGCGACAAGAGAGAGAGAGGTAAAGAGAGGTATAAGGTTGGGGGTGGGGGTTAAAGATGAAGAAGGTGGAGGGGGGAGGTCGGTGGTGGGGGGCGGAGGTCGGGTGAGCTAGAGTTTTGGGTTGAGGAAGATGATAAATTATAATGAAAAGATAAAAATACCCTTAATCAAAATATGTGCACCTCACGTGTCACCATTTTGGTGATGATTTTTGATCGAAAACCCACTTAAGTGTTGCAACAGGCAAAAAATTGTATTGATCGGGGGCAATCGGTAATACTGCATACTTTAAGTTGCAAAGTGAAAAAACCTGCATAATTGAAGTGGGAATCTATAATTATCTCTAAATTATACTAGCAAGTGTCACATTGCATTGCATTGGACACGAAGTATTTTATTAAATCATTTTATTTTATTTGAGGAAAAATTATCCGAGTTTGAGCTAAATTATCAATAACCTCCGTTATTTACAATTTAAAAAAATTTAATTGCGTAATGGTTTCAGCACTAGAGAGTCACAACATATATGGAAATTAATATACAGGAATTAAACAGTTAGATAAGAACTTACAACTTAATTTATTAGTGTTCATATAAAAAAGAGATTGGCACATATAATGAACTTTATTTTACATACATATATAGATAATAACAGCGATAATTTATATCATCACTAACTTATTGGTAGACAATTGGATATAATTGTTATATGCAATAACTTAAATAAGACAATCAAGCAGGTTGACCACGTAAAGGATCTCTCTTTAAGCTTTCTTAGCCTTCTCCTTGATTTGCTTTGGCCGCGCCAGACAAAGCTACAAAATAAATAAATAATGAATTGGTAGCAATATAACAAATAATCATATCATAAAATTTGACATTAATTTTATTCAGTGCATAATAAGAAACACTATTTTATCACAAAATAATATTCACAATATCAATAATGATAACTAATTATTTTAAATTATTGCCATTGACAATTAATAGCACACTACAAGAAAAAATAACACTAGAGATGAGATTTAAATGTAACAATATAAAAGTTGTCATAAATAATTATATTAAGTGACAACACATCTTATTTATCACTAATAAAGTTTTTTCAGTGATAACAACTTTTATCTTGACATAATATGCAAACAATAGTGACAAGAATTAATGTTTTAATGACAATCATTAATAATTAGTGATACACATATAGTGAAAACAAAAATTGTCATTAGGATTTTATGACAAGATTACATTGTCACTAAGTAGCCACCATAGATGTGTCAATAATTATCAATTTTGCACTATATTGTCACATTTGTACACTATATTGTCGTCATTGATATTACCCAAATTAAGTTTTGTGAAAACCTAATTTTATTGTCACTAAATACATAAAATTAATGACACTTTTTTTTTATTATTTATTATATTGTCACTAATTTATTCATTTTTTTTTGTAGTGGCATCGACATGGTAACAACTACCTGAAAATAAAAATCTTCCTAGTTTACTGTAAGAGATATAGCCATGTCATTCCTTTCACAAGAGCTATTTGCCCATTAAGATGGTAGTTGTTCAACTTCAGCAAAAATTTTAGGGTTAATTACAAAAAGCCCCCTTAAAATTTAGTTCATTTTCACAAAATTCCTCATGCTATAGAAAATGACAAATAACCAACCCCCCCGTGAAATGGTTGCTTTTCACTACAAATCCCACCTGTAGTAAACGGAACTAAATATCATGAAAATATTTATTGTTTTGCATACCACAATATAATTTTTGTAAACAAAAAATTGCCTGAAAATTAACCCAAAACTTTACTACAAATTGGAAAACGTTCATAAAACTTGATGCGATATGGAATATATACACTGCGATGAGAGAGGTCAGAAATCCGAGGGCACCGGTTTTTCGGGGAGTGACTTTTGTGGGTGCCAGTTCAAGCAGGCCAACAGCGACGACTACATTGACGCTCGCTCTAACGATGGAGAGTACTTTATCCACTACTCTTTGAAGCATACTTTCCGATTGCTTATTCTGAAATGAAAAGGAAAGAATGTAACCAGGAAGATGTTGGGTTTTTTCTCTAATTTGTTGGTCTCACATATTAATTTATTGTACATTGCTATCTCATTAAAAGGAGCCCAATTATGTGATCCATTTAAGAAATAAATTTAATGGGCTTACAGAAATATTATATTAAGTATGGGTCTTTTATGTGTAGAAGCCCAGTCACACTTTAATTATGTTTGATATGCCCATAATTAAAGTGTGACGTATTAGGTATATTAGGGTATGGTCCCTAAGCCAGAAAAGAATGACGTCTTTCTTTCTGCCCCATCTAAGAGAGAGAATACAGAAAACTCACGCCGTCTTTCTTGGCTTAGAAGACCACTAACCCTAGATCCAGTTCTCTTCCGCATCTATCATGGATCAAGGTTAGTGATTTAGATTAAAAATATTATTTGATTGTTTACTAAAGATCCTGTGATTAATCGATTCATATGAATCGTATTTTTGTTTTATATTATGGATTATTCGGTTTGAATCCATGTTTGCTATAAAGTTTTCAACAAGTGGTATCAGAGCAGGACTAGTAAATAATCAAATATGTTTTATTTTGATTTATTCGGTTATGATTTGATGTTTTGAGCATGCTTTAGTTAAATCTACAATATATATATTTATGTTGGATATATATTGTAGATGTATGTTCATATATGTAAATCTTATTTGATTTCATGTTATTATGTGGTTTTATTTATGTGTTCATCAAGGATAAAAGAAATCAATCCATAAAGTTTTTTTTGGATGATTTCTTGATGATTCATAAAATCTGAACTACTGTTTATTTAAAACAAAACAAAAAAACAAAAGGGGCAGAAAATGAAAGCTGAGGCAACCATAGGTCTCGAACACGAGACCATTAAGTTAGGCGCATGTGCGTCCTACCGCTGGATCATCATCCTATTTTGTGTGTACTGATATCACAATCGTTTTTTTTTTGTCATGGGAATTAAACCTTACTGTAACCCAAAAAAAAAAAAAAAAAAATGGGAGACAGCAGCGGCCAGCAGGTCTCGAACCCGGGATCTTGGGGTTGGCCATGTGTCCACTCAGCCGTTGGGCTATCACTCTATTGTGAGCACTAATATCACCACACGTATATTAGGATGGAACGTGCGTGTCAGATTTAAAAAAAAAAAAAAAAAAAAAAAAAAAAAAAACCTAATTCTGATGCAACTAGTAAGGTTCGAACGCGAGACCATGAGGAAAGGCCATGCATTACAGACCACTGGGCTATTGCCCTCTTTGGTGTCTTTGTTGCGCATTGTTGGTATTTGTTTTCGATCTCTGGATCTGAAAAAAAAAAAAAAAAATTGGCAGCCAAGTAGATTGAATTTGGGTTTATTATGTAGTAATATGGTATTTATGCCTTGACTGTTGCCAAGATCTATAATTGTATATTATTTTTATTTTATATTAAATTCAACATATGTATGTTTTATTTTGGGATCAAATCAAAATTGAACCCTTGAACTAGAACGGTATATCGGCTGAAAACCCGGACGGCCAGACGAAAAGAGTCATCTTTGATGACTCGTGTCCTGGTATAACAACGCCACGTACAATTCGAGTTCAAAAATTATTGTATATAGTTTGCGCACTACTTGACCATATTGCTATTACAATATAGTTTGTGTATTTAGCTTTATGTATAAAGTTTCCTTTTAAGTAGTGCATTTGGGATTTAGTTATTGTGCTTATTTTGAAATTGTATAGATTGAACTAATATGTTGCCAAAGCAACCTCTATTAGGTAAAATTTATCACTTTTGAAAATATAGGCATGTTTCATCTATGCAAAATAATCGGCCCAAAGGAAGATTATTTTGGCCAGATGGTTAATATTTATGAATATGTTGTTCATACTCTTTTATCTATGCGAAATAATCAGCCCAAAGGAAGATTATTTTGGCCAGATATGATATTCATAAATATGTAAGTTGTCCTATTAGCTTTATCTATGCGAGATAATCAGCTCAAAGGAAGATTATTTTGGCCAGATGGTTGATTCATGAATATGTGATTTTTGTGTTATTTTGTCTATGCGAGATAATCGGCCCAAAGGAAGACTATTTCGACAAGACAAAGGATAGTTATAAATATTAAAATTATCTTGGTTAACATGCTAATAATTTGGCGGTCCAAAGAAAGGCATATTGTTAGGCCGTTTTCCAATTATGAAATATTTATGAATTATGTGATACCATTACGAGTTGTTATTTTTGTCCAAAGACTAAATAACAATGTCGTGTTGAGTATCTTAGGAAACTATCAATATTCATGAATTATGGACAAAAGCACCACTTACAAGTTGTTATTTATGTCAAAAGACTAAATGACAATGTTGTGGTAGGTATTTTGAGATGGGCCTACTTGCATGTAATGTGTTTGATATATTTATTATTCACACTTATACATGCTTTATACGGTTGATTTACTTTGAGCATATTTAATTTTCTTTATAGAGTCCTTAATATTTGCCATTATAAATAACATCCCATGTGCTTAATAGCACAAACCCTGAAAAATAGAAAAATGCACTTTATGATGTGCTTGGTTGCATAGACTTGACTATATATTAGGATTTGATAGTCCTGCGAATCTAATCATTAGTATTAGTACTATTGATAGAAAGTCGCATACAAGAAGTAGGATCAATCAAATTATATTAGTCCAATAGTCATGCAACATTTAAATTCCCAATATCCATAAGGGGTCATATTTTGAGAAAGAAAATGCCAAAGTTTCCAAAAGCAAAAATAAAAAGTCGATTCGTTCCAGCGAAAAGGTCGAAATGGGCATTATCCTTAAAAAGCTCATTTCAATGCATTGTAAATGCAAAAAGAAACATAAAGAAGTACATCAAATGATAGTCCAATCTTGTAATAAATATGAAGGTCCTTAAAGTTTGAATGTCCAAAGACATTCTTGTGGATCTAGTTTTAATCAAGAAAATGGATGAAGTATTAACTTGACAATAATTTCTCAAGAAACTATCACCATTAAGAAATGAACAATGACTTAATTTAAAAAAACTGCAGAACTTGTGATATTCCAAACTGCAAAAGAAACACAATTCAGTAATTATTTGTTACTTTTGCAAGAAAGTTGGTCACATAAAGAAATGTTGTCCCAAATAGGTCAATGGGTGTGCGAAGAATATTGACTTCTCAATTTTGGTTGTTTTATTAATTTGACTTTAGTACTTGTTGACACTTACTGGATGGATCAGTGACCAACCATTCACATTTGTGTCATACTTCAGAATTAATTAAGGTGTTTAGTGTCAATTGGTGTTAAAAGATACATCTATATGGAAAATGGCAATAAGACTTTGTTGAAGGCTATTGGTATCCATAATATTCTCCTGAATACTAGTTTGTGTTTGAATTTAGAGAAAATTTTTGACTACGTCATCAATGAGATGGAATCTAGTTCCTATTTCCTATATGGACAAATCCAGACCCACTTGTCCTTTTGAAAATAAGATTTTCAGTATTTCTCTAAATTTAAATATTAACGAAACTTGTATTCTAGTTTGTTATATTGTGAATATTAGATATCAACAACTTTAACAGAAATGAAAAGACATTTCTTTTAAAATAACTTTGGTATTAAAGTCAAATTGGATAATAAGAATTCATTTGTGTGATAATAGAAGCAATTAGGTAATTTCTCTGAATAGAGAATAAATATGCTTTTGTCAAGGGTAATTCTTGTTTTTTTCTTATTTAAAGAAAATAAGTGCAAAAGGAAGTAAAGAATCTTTAGAGTTGATGCATATAGGTTTTTTGTAGACCATTCCCTATGGTATCATGGAATGAATAACAACCAATATCAACTTCATTGATGATTACTTCTATGTGATTATTTGTACTTGATTATTGAGTTGTTGTAATCTTCAAAAATAACTTTTAGATGGGACACTCAAGTCTGCAGTTAATACAATAAGGTGAGTTATAAGCAAAATAGTAACGAAAATCCCATACAGGTTGTGGATTGAACAAGAAGTCTAGTATTAGACACTTGCATGTCCAGGGATGTCCAGCTGCAGCTAGGCCTTACAGGCCTAAGTAAGAATAAACTGGACTAAAGAACAATAGTTACTGTTTTGTAGGATACTCAAAATCGAGGGACTTTAAATTCTATGATCCCTCACATATGTCCTTTTTCGAAAGAGAAAATACCATGTAAATAGAAGTTGTTGGTTATAGTGAGAGATGTCGAAATAGGAAGGTTGTGTTTGAAGAGGAATGTGTTAGCATTCCCACTATGGTTACAGCTGAAAGGGATTGGATAGTTTATCCAAGTACTCTTCAGCTTGTAAGTTAGGATATTACGTAAAACACAACTATATTTGAAATGCCCACTAATCAAGTAGGGAATCATCATCTATTGAAGCTGATGAACCCCAACAATCTCAAATCTAAAGTGCCAATAAGGAGATCCACCAGATGAAGGAGAAAAATGATTTCAGATGACTATATCATCTATCTCCATGAACACAAATTTGATATGAGATTGCAAGATGGCCCTACATCTTTTAGTTAAATCAAATTGTGTTTGAATTCTGATACATAGATCAAGGCCATGAATGAGGAGATGAAATCCATGAGGGGCAATGGTGTTTGGAATCTTGTCAGTTACCATAAGGGATGAAATTCATTGATTATAAATATAATTTCAAAATCAAACGGAATTCAAATGGTAACATTAAAAGATACAAAATATGCCAATGGATTTACTCATAAGGAAGGCATTGATTTTTAAAGAGGCTTTCTCGTCAGTTTAGACAAAAGACTCTATTAAAATTAGTGTGGCACTTGTGGCTCATTATGATCTAGAGCTGCATCAAATGGACATAAAGATAATATTTCTGAATGGAGGCATTAAAGAAACAATATGCATGGTGAAACCGGAGGACTTTGAGTCCAAAGACTCAAAGCACCTAATGTAAATTGAAAAAGTCCATGAACTATCCGAGTAGGCATTCCACTTGTAATACCGAAAATCTAATAGGGTGATGACCTCTTTTAGTTCAAGAAAAATACCTTTAATTAGTGCATATATCTCAAGATTAGTGGGAGCAAATTTTCTCTCCTGGTGTTGTATGTAGATAATAATCTACTCGCAAGTAACAATATAAGCCTATTGTATAAAGATATAATTAAACGCAAAAAGCCCATATTGGTAAGGTGCTTAGCTATTTTGGTAAGCAAAATTGTGCACCAAGGGACAACCCTATAGCAAAGGGTGACAAAATTTTTACTCCAATTTCATATATGCATGAGTATGTATGCATTAGAATTTAGCATACGTAGTAGGGATGTTAGGCAAATATTTTAGTAACCCAAAATTGGATCATTAAAATGATGGCTTATGAAGTATCTACAAAGAATAATAAATAATGCTCGCTTATTGAAAATAAAACCACTTAAAGATTGTGTGGTATTTCAATTCAGTCGTTTGTTGGATGCTTGAATAGCAAGAGATCCACATTACGTTATGTATTCACGATAGTTGGAGGAGCTATTTCGGAAAAGTGTTAAAACACTAATAGCTTTTCAACTATGAAAGTCGAATGCATAATTTGCTATAAGACATCCAATCAAGGAATATAGCTTGTATTTATCACTAGATTAAAAATGATCAATGGTGTTGACATTATAAAGGTTCATTTTTGATAATAAGGTCTCCAAGCTATATTCGAAGAACAACTAGATTTTGGAAAAGTCTTATATACAGACATTAATTTTCTAGTTGTGAATAAATAAGTTCAGAGTATTCGAGTGTTAATAGAGCATATTAATACAAACTCAATAGTTTAAAGCTCACTAAGGAATCACCACTTAAAGTGCTACGTGGTCGTGAAGCTTAATGGGTATCATAAGGATCTATGGTACGCCATGTTAGTGGGAGTTTGCTATTTGATTTTATGCTCTTTGTACACATTTTTTATGGTTATGTTCTGTACAGACTAAGGTTTAATAATTAATTGAATATTTTGAAATAAGGATATTAACTTTTCACTGCGGTTTTGCATAAAGATTGGAAAATGTTGAGGGACTCTTTGAGTCATAAGATAGGACCAGTTGGAAATAGACATGATTGAGATCACGTTACATGTAATTTCCATGCTACATATCCATACTTGATCTATGTCATTAATTTTGCTAGTATTATGACCATTGTTCGATTTAATTACGAGTTATGTGACGAAAGCCGCTTTGATCCTATATTAGCACAATTGATGGACCAGATTGTTTTGGGATATTTCGAGGTTGAGATGGTATAAAGTTTGTGTGCACTAAGGTTTCAGCTATGTACAATTTTCGGAAACATATGTGGACCAAGTGGGAGATTGTTGGGTTTTTTTCTCTAATTTGTTGGTCTCACATATTAATTTATTGTACATTGCTATCTCATTAAAAGGAGCCCAATTATGTGATCCATTTAAGAAATAAATTTAATGGGCTTACAGAAATATTATATTAAGTATGAGTATTTTATGTGTAGAAGCCCAGTCACACTTTAATTATGTTTAATGGACCCATAATTAAAGTGTGACGTATTAGGTATATTAGGGTATGGTCCCTAAGCCAGAAAAGAATGACGTCTTTCTTTCTGCCCCATCTAAGAGAGAGAATACAGAAAACTCACGCCGTCTTTCTTGGCTTAGAAGACCACTAACCCTAGATCTAGCTCTCTTCCGCATCTATCATGGATCAAGGTTAGTGATTTAGATTAAAAATATTATTTGATTGTTTACTAAAGATCCTGTGATTAATCGATTCATATGAATCGTATTTTTGTTTTATATTATGGATTATTCGGTTTGAATCCATGTTTGCTATAAAGTTTTCAACAGAAGAAGCATAGTTATTTGCTTATCAATAACAATTCAAGGCCAGAGTTATAGATACTAGTGGATGTCACAACAGCAGACCTTGTCTTTATCAGTAGTTTTCTTTTGTTCCTTTTCCTTCTTCAGCCTTGCAAGTTCACCAATCTGAAGGGACAAATTAGCGCATTGAGTAACATGAGCATCATGTTGAAGCTAACAAGGGGGTTGGAGTGGGGGGATGGGGGCGCGGGCGGTAGGCAAAGGCGAAGCTAGGAGGTTGGAAGGCAATTCGAATCTTTTGTAAATTTTTGCGCACAATTTTAGTTCACTCACCCCAATACACTACACGTGTATTGATGATGACATGTATTGGAGAGTGTCACACAAAACGTTACACGAAAATATTACAATACATCCGGACTGGTTGAAAGGTGTGGTTGCCTTTTCTTCCCCAGTTTATATACAATCATAGTTTATGTGTACATTTTTTGTTAAAACTAGTATTTGTCAAAGCATGTAAAATAAATACTTTCATTTATATATTTTCTTTGATTTCTATTAGAAATAATTTGATAAAAATAAAAATTAATTTTTGTATAACATAAATCAATAAATAATATATACTAAAGTTCGTTTAATAATTGAATATGTATAATTCCAATATTAATTTTGGTATAACTTAAGGCATGCAAGTGTTTGATAACTTAATTTAGATAAGAGATAATTTAAAATTTTAATTATTTGAAATTAGAAGTAAATGATAAGTGTTAGATGTTTTTAGATAAATATGAAAAATAAAATACTTATTTGAACTCATATAGAAAAATATATTAATGTTGTACTCGTACCTCGCTAAATAGCGTTAAACGAGCTATTCACGTATAAGTATATATGACGCTTACTTGGAATTTTGCTTCTGCTCCTCTCTCTCCCTTCCACCCCAAATGATAAAAGTATATATCTTCCATGTAATTTTATTAAAATTCAAGAGATAGAAAAACTTAACCTCCAAACTATAATACTTTTTATATATTGTTATACGAATTTTTATGAGTTGCATTTTACCATCTAACTTTAACCTTTTTAGTCATTTTCCGACAATAAGTAACCTCACACATAAGGATAGGTGCCTTATTTCCGTTCACTTTTATTGCCGAAAAATGACCATAGATAGTTAAGTGTGAAAATTGTAAAGTTCAAATGGTAAAGTGCAATTCGTTAAAATTTATATGATAATGTGTAAAAAGCATTATAATTTGAGGGTTAAGTGTCTTTATCCCAAAATTCAAACTCGTCCCTCAGAATAAAAATTTCCTACAGAGGTTAAGAGGCATACCCCAGACAAGCTGGCGCAGACTAAAGAACACAACCAACAGAAAAGAGATGTTCTTCAACATTTTGGCCGCACGTTCGTGAATCTGCATAGAAAACCTTATGCTTACTTGCAAAATAATCGTTCATTTTCCAAATCTTGGTTGAAACAGAGGGTTTTGTTAAGATACTATCCTATATATGCCTGTCAAATGGAGCCACACAGATTGATCCAAAAATTAGAACGCAGACAACAGCGCGCTTTTGGACTGAGGCAAACACCAATATGTTATAAATTTGTTATCAATCCATTGCATTAACATATTTGATAGCAAAAATTATTTTATAAGATATCATTCAAATTATATTTTATAGTATTCATTTTTTTTTAGGAAAAATTATAATTTTAGGATTGCATATGTTGTACCCTTTAACAATTTTAGGACATTAACTTTTTTATTTGTAATTTCGGGACTTGAATTTAAGATTTTGTGGCACATATAGGACTTCTCACCTCGATATTTGCAAATTTGTCAGAAAATTGACAAAATTGGTCGGAATTTTATCCTAAATGTGCTACAAAATTTTAAATTCATGTCCTGAAATTGCAAATGAAAAAGTTAATGTCCTGAAATTACAAATAAAAAAGTTATTGTCTTAAAATTGTTAGAGGGTACAACATACAGTTCTAAAATTTTAATTTTTCCTTTTTTAATATGAATTTGAAGCAAATTATGAAAAGTCCTTTAATTAAACTCCAATCATATCTATATATATATATATATATATATAAGGGTAATACAATAAATTACAGTTCTTATCAACTCAATCCAAATCAAGTAAATTACACATCTCACCCCCATGATGGGATGGACTATCCCATAAATTAATGAATAAGAAACTGGACATATGCTTTATAATATAGTCCCTCACATAAATCCTTACCAAACGCAATCTATGGGGTGTATATGATTTGCAAGGAATTTCAATATTTAAGGTGTTGATTATGATACCTTATCCAACACAGTCAAAAGCAAGTGGAGTTTTAGGATCATCTATTGGCTTGATGAGTTCATTGAGACCATTGATGAACTGCAACATTAATGGATGTAGTGAAATGGTCAAGGCCATAGCTACTAATAACAGACACATAAACCTCAAAATGCTCACACAGTGGCGGTACAAGAAAATTTTGTTCACTGAGTCACTATGTAATAAGATATAAATAAGCTCAATGTTTTGTAATTCGGATTTTCTGCTATATAATTGTACTATATCTTTTTCCACATTCATTAATGCACGTCACATGTATTGACGAGAAGTTGAGATTAAAAAAAAAAGAAAATTTTATTATGTGAAAAATATAAATTTAAAGATTTTCTTTCTTTATCTGAACTGTCCATTAATACACAGTCTATACTGATTAATCTAGAAAAAGATATAGTACCATTATGTAGCAGAGAATCCAAATCGTCCACTAATACACATGGCATGTATATTGGCAATATGATTGGTCATTCTCTCTAAATTATATACCAATCACATGAAAAGTGTATGACATTCGTCACGTGATTAATTTTGGCATAACCGAATTCGGTGCAGGTAAGAATTTTTCAATGTAAAAATTTTTCATTTTGCAGAGTGAGCTCCATAAGAAAGCTCGTTTACAATTTATAATTTTTTTTACCTATGTTAGAACTTAGATACGTGCAAAAGAGGTCATTTGATCCAACTCAACTCAACATGCCTCCGCCTGTAACACACGCAACAGAAAGATCAAAATACTAGCCTTGAACAAACGAAAAACTTTCCAAGCCAAGCTAGTTGGTTTTACAACATCTGCTTCTGTCCCAGGCTGTCCATTACCCAAGAATTTCGAACCGAATTGTATTGCCCTGCATATCTTATCCCTTGCTTCAGCTTGGTTCAGAAACTCAACGGCGCTATCAAGTTTCATTTTTTTTTTCTCTACCTCGACGATCCTGAAAATTCAAGATACCAACAATAAGGTTTTAGCCTGTATTGTAAATCAATACTGTAGGGTTAGCTTGTAGTTCAAAATGGAGGACTTGAGGACACTACGCAATTTGGATCTTCTGTTTCAGTTTTGTGTAACATCTCCGATACATTCACCAATAGACGTCATGTGTACTCACAAGAAATAAGAAAGAAAGATGATGAGGAAAAAAAAAACTAAATTCTCATTCTTAATCTCAATGGACAACAACTCAATACACATGTATTAGTCAGTGTAATTGAAGATCTTATACGAAAATGTAAAAGAATATTGGAATTGGACATTGCATGCATGAGCGAGTAGCATTTCATATTAAAGAAACAACCAAGCTTGATCTTGAGCTGCATATGATGCATGGGACTACAACACACACACACACACACACACACACACACACAACTCATAGTAATCACCTGAGATGGAAGGTTAGATTGAAAAAGAATGATATTAATATAAACTCATCGTAAACTCATTATATATATATATATATATATATATGGGATTATTATGTTTTTCATCCTGTAAGTTTTGGGTGATTGAGTTTTAGTCTTTATATTTGAGTTTTTCAATTTTTGTCCTTTATGTTATAAAAATTTCAATTTTAGTTTGATTTTCGACTAATATGCACGCTGGAGCTGATATGGTAAGTTAAATGGCCGGAATAATCCTCGTCGATGGTGGTGTGTCAAATTAATCTGGGGATTTTGCAATTTTCCCTCCATTTGTCCAATGTGACTGCCAACTTATTATATTTTAAAAAAAGGGGAAAAACAATATAATACATGGCATTTAATTTTAAGATCTAACCTAACTGAGTTCTAGGCCCAAATTTTTTCCCCTCTTTCTGTCGAGAAAAACCCTTACGCCCTTTTATCTCTCTTCTTTTTGGTGATTTGAAGGCCAATTTGAACGGGATAATGGTGCAATTTAGAGATCCGGAGGATAATGACCATCCCCCTCTCGATTATGATAAGTGTTTTTTAAGTCTATTTTTTAATCACTATGAACTTCTTGGTTTGATTGGAAAGCTCATGACATTCAGCCAATGAAACCTTAGGATTTTGATTGGAAAATTAAGAAGACTCAAGGTGTTCGAGGAATGGAAAAAGTTGAAATTGCTAGCATTTCATTTAAATGAAAACTCTTTTTAGCTAATTTACATGATGGTGATTGCTATTGTGTGCAAAACTAATTTTGTATTTAAGTCTCATTGTCAAATAACCTATATCTTAAAAAGGGAGAAGAGTTTGAAAAGATGCTGATAACTCTTGTAGCTAATTTTTCAGTGTATCAAATGTATAATATTTCAGATAAAATAAAATTTTGAATTTAAATTTAATTATATATATATATATATATATATAAGACTAGCGTAATTAATGCAAATTACAAGATTCCCCTCTACACTCTCTCTCCCTCTCTCTCTCTCTACATTATTACTTAGGGGTTTATCTATTGAATAAGGTCTTTTATTGCTTGTGTTTTTTTATAAAATTAAAAGAAAATTAATAAAATTATTGGATGAGATATTTGAAATTGAAAAAAACAATTATATTATAATCTAATCACTCTTAACATTATGAGATTAAATTGAACAATGATTTTTTTCATTAAATAATAAAAAAATGATTTTTATATGTTTATATAAATAATGGCCTATAAAATTAAAATCTTAAAAAATATCCAAAAAATGTGAAAAAAAAAGTTACGATTGAATTAGTAGTGCCACTAAAAAATCCATTCAACTATATTATTATACCGGAATAATTTATAATTTTATCACTAATATTAATGATTAGAGAAGTTATAAATTTTGTAAATTGTCTGAGCAATTGAAAGATCTATAAAAACATCCAAAACTTACAACCAAAATATTATATTATAAAGAAAAGAACCAATAAATCTAATAAATATAGCAAATTATTGTAATATGAAAATGACTAGATAAGTTTTCATAATCAACAGTCAAAGTACTTACTAATAAAAATAACAAAATTTAAAACTTTAAAAGGATTAATATAAAAATAGATGAAATTAGATTCTTGAATAACGTGAGATAATAGACATTTGAAGAAGAAGAACAAATTCGTTAATGAATTAGATGAGAGAGAAAAAATAATTAAAGAATAAAGAGAAATATATAATTCTTTCACTTGTGGGATATTAGATGGCATTAATACAATAGGAATTAAAAAATATATGCAATATTGATGATTGATCAAGAAGTGCAAAATAATAATTAATTAAAATTTGTTCTAGTATTATGAATTTTATTCTGAATTTATTAGTAGCCAATTATGAAACCTCTATGTTTCACGATGGATTTGGACATCAAGTTGGACAACCACGATGCAGATATGTTCTAATCTCAAAACTTAGATTGAAATGGAAGCTTTGAAAAGCAATTAAAAAGAAGATTTTTGTCCATTTTTACCAGCCATTTTTTGGCATTAGATAATGACTTTTTCAATTCAAAAAGAGCCTAGGATACCTTGACCTTTCTCTTTCTCTTAAAGTGGAGACAGATTTGTTGCTTTGGGAAATTCTAGCCATGACTCGGTTAAATCGAATCAGTATTAATCACGTGGTGAGTATTTTATATTTGTCATGTAAATGGTCGATAATTTAAGAAAAACGACATATAACTTAGCAAGTACATTGCACGTATTATATGATTTATTGAATTCGATTAAACTATATTCGGGTAAAAAAAATTTCGAGTTGCTTATTAGTGTACATGTTTTGGTACAAATTTGAGGAAAGAGTTCACGCAACTAGAATTGTCTTGTGACTTAATAGAAAGACGAATATTTTCCTCTCCCAATTTTCCTTTCGCCTCTTCATCCGTTGCTCTTTTTCTTGTTTTTTTTCCTTTTTTTTTAAATTGAGGTGGATTTTCTAACAAGAGAACTAGTGGAACTTTTAGGGATAAAAACATTCTTCTATTTAAATTACGACTGATTTTAAACTTTATCAATTATTATTATTATTATTATTATTATTATTATTATTATTATTTTTACATTTTATATCCTCAAGTACATGATTTTAAACATTATTACACCTTTAGGCATAATTTTTGTGGAAATAATTGCTAACAAAACCACAAATGATGAATGCACATGTGTTTTTTAATTTATCTAGTTGCATAATAGAATATGTGTAGCTTTTTTAAGTTAATTTGCTAAATATTTCCACCAAAAACAGGCATGCGGTGATAATATATAAAAATCGTGGAGTTGGTAAGGTAATTAAAGTGTAAAAGAAGACTGGTTTAATTGATAAAGCGTACGAATGGTCCTAGTTTGAATGGCAAAAAGTTACTAACCCAAACTTTTATTTCACAATTGGTGTTAAAGTCCTTCAAAATTCTAATATGACCCTCATTTTCCCCTTCTCTTGGCAACTGGGGAATCTCCAAAAATTAAAATAAATAAATAAAATCGTAAGTTGTATTAAAAATGAAAAAAAATAGGCCTACCAAGAAAGTCATATCATAATATTATCTGCCTATAGAATTTTCCCGCCTACTACTAAAACTATATATATATATATATATATATATATATTATTTTCACAAGCAAAACTATTAAAAGTGACAAAATAAAATGGACCGACAAAAATAAATATTTAGGCCCATTATCCCAAAGTAGTAAAACTAGGAAAAAGAACTAAACAACACTTCGAGTCCGTTAGAATGTAATTTTTTTTTTTTAAATGATCACTTACTTTGTTTTAAAAAAAAGGTAGTTCAAAACAAAAAAAATTATACTTGAATGAATTTTTTAAAAAAGATAAACCAAAAAAATTAGCTAAAATGTACTTTTTTTGAAGAAGTTATTTAGAATAATTTTAAATTAAAATATATTTTAAAATATTTTTAATTATTATATTTAAATATAAAATTATTTTACTATAAAAAATTATACTACAAAAAATATTATTCGAAAAAATTCATTTTTTTTCAACGTCCATCCAAACATGGGATAGCAAGAAAAATAAGGGCGAATTACGTTTACTACCCCTGAGGTATGCCTTATTTACAAAAAACACCCCGACTTTTGGAAAATTACAATTACCTCCCTCAATTGAGGGG
>CM047878.1:1174566-1314566 GCA_026212405.1 Petrea volubilis
TTGTTCTAGATTTATAGTCCAAATGCTTATAGCGCGCGTGGCTTTGTTTCTGGACAAATGTTTACCAGGAAAGGAGAGGTAAATCGATAGTATCTATCTTGTTCGTTAATGTGAATTCTGGAATATAGATATACTGATCCTTTGACTTATTTTTTAATATAAATACATTCGAAATTTGTTACTGCCAGCTCGTTGTTTCATTGACTCAAGAGGGCTTATTGAGGAGGGCCAGACCGCCAGTTTCAGCTGTCCAATCAAAGTTGTAAAATTATCCTGTGCTGCATAGAGAAGCATCACTGTGCAAATATGGAATTCATATGAGGTTTTATTTAAAACTTTGAATCTGTACTCATAGGCCCTATATAGAAAATAAATTGTGGCAAAGATATAGAAGCATATACATCCATTATATCCTTGTAAGTGGAGTTACTGTTCAAGCTAGCTTCTATGAGAATCATTGTCGTTTGTGTGGCCGGGTTCAGAATGCTTGCGTCGAATGATTGGGTTTGTAAGGTAACGGATTCAATGCAATTATCTTGACAAGATGATGCAAAATCTGTGATTTTACAGGTCAGGTCTGATATTGAGATGGTGTTGCTAGTCTATAGATTGGGTGACCATCATATTGTAATGAAGTTAATCATGCATTTTGTATGGGGAAGTATAATTTTACAATTTTACTGGTTCAATTTCTCTCTCTCTCTCTCTCTCTCTCTCACTTGTGGATGCTATTGTATCAAGAACGTACTTTGACATTCTATACTATTGATTGCCTGTACCAATGACAGCTTGAATGGATGTGCAGCGTTCCTGTGGAATATTACAATGGTAGTCATCTCTCTCTCTCTCTCTCTCCCTCTCTTGTGGATACTATTGTATCAAGAACATACTTGACATTCTATACAATTGGTTGGCCTATACCATTGAGGCACTAACAACGTGGCTTGAATGGATATGCAATGCTCTTGTGGCATATTATAATGGTAGTCATTGTAATGCTAATGTCTCAATGTTACTAGTTTAGGCTTGCAATATACCCAGCATAAATCCATAAAACACACACAAATGAAGGAGAAGAAAAAAGAAGCTCCACAAGAAAGGGCGAGGTGGGGGGGAGAGAGAGAGAGAGAGAGAGTAAATGAGTATAATAGAATCATGATCAATGCCCGGTAGTTTACACTTCCTTATACAGATTAAATTGATGCTTCTACCTAATTACAAACTAGGGATGATCAATACATCTGATCTACGTCAATCATTTTCTGCATTTAGGCTTTAGCTTCTAGTTAGGAATACATCGACAATCAAGCATGATAACACAAAAAGCACAAAAACTCGATCAACTGATTCGTTTCCTTTTAAAGACAGGATGGATGATTCCATCAGGCGACTCTAATTTATCAATCTTGGCCAGATATTCTTTCATCCTATTCAACACAATGGGCAGCAGCAGAGGCATTACTCGAAATCTTCTGTTTGAGGAGTCGTATTTTCTCAGCTTCTTGGGGATGGTCAGTGACTGCCAAGGCCGTTTTATCTCTCATCGGACCTACATAAAGCAAGAACATTTTTAGCACCGAAGAATGAAAATGCGAACTTATTCCAACATGATACAATACAGATACAACATAACCATCTAATTACTCAAACACTGGTACTAATCAATAGAGTTCCTAAACGCTATCTTCAATTAAAATGAACAAATGAAAAGAAACTTGTGCTAATCATTTCACGACACACACAGGAAAGCAGCGAAGAAAACATTTCGTTGGGGTTTGTTGAGATTTGAAGAGACATCATAGCATGCAAAAATTGAAATCTTCAATAGAGCAAAGTAGCTACATCACAAAGGATGTCATGATATTGAGCTTCTACAGATTATGGAGCGCCCCCCCAAAACACACAACAACAAAGAGGCCCGCAAAAAGATCTTGCTTGTTGCTTGCTACATAAGCTCAAACCATCATAATCACCAGTGAAGGCTTTACTATACTGCAATCACTCAACTCATAACTTTCAACTCATACTCGGTGAGCTACGCGCACGTTGTTTTGAAATAATACCTACATATGAGTAAAGGCAAATATACACTAACCGCCAACCCGGTCTTGGGACTTGATTTTGTTGTGTGTATACATAGAACAAGTGACTCATAATGTCATTTTCTTTTTTTTTTTTGTCAAAGGGTAGCATGTTAAATCAATAAATGGCTCAGCAACCTAACCATTTTTGCAGTAGATTCCATATAAAGGTCACTGATAACCTTACTTTAACAAAAACGATTCCTATAGCACAAACCACAAACAATTCCAATGGTAGAGCCAGGACCCTGAGGTTACTAGGTCAGGCGGTGCACCTATCAGTTTCAATAATATAAAAAATAAGTTAAAAAAAATCTAGGGGCGCACCAAAGGACGTTCAGAAAGTCTGATTAACAGAAAAAATGAGATGATCACTCACTAACGGTATGTGCATACACACACACATACCGTAGAGCGTGCGCATAAAATCAGACAATTTAATACAATTCCATGCACAACTTCTGGAATTTCATTTTTTGCACTCAAATTCATTGCATAACAGCAAAAATAAATCTTCCATAAATTTTCAAATTTGAAAATCCCACATCTCACAGCATAAAAATGAACAAATAAAATACCAAACAGAAACTTAAATGCTCTCAAATCACCAAGAATACAAAAACAAGAATCACACAAATTGCTCCATCTTAGTAACTGACCTTGGGTGACGCCAGCTTCTGAGTCCGGCCCGGGCATAATTCGGGGTTCCGGTTCGGGCCCTTCGTCTGCTAAATGGGCCGGCAAAACGGGTCTTTGGGAGGCGAGAACAGTAGAGAGAGTTGAGCTAAGCTGATCCGGAAGAGTGTTTCTGTATTCGAGTACTTTTTGCGCCATTTTCGCTACTTCTTCTTCAAGCTTGAGCAGCTCTTCTTCTTCTGCAGCTTCTTGGAGGTCCGAAGCGTCGTCGTTTTGGGGTTGGCTAGACATTACAGTTCTGGGGTCGAAATTTGATTCCTCGTGGGTGAATGATTGGGGATGGACAGAGGAGGAATTTGGGAATTAGGGTTTTGAGAATTTCAAATTTTGAAATGAATTTAGGGGGCTCCTCTTGTGATTTTGGGGTTAGTTGGGGAGTAGAGGTGGAAAAGTGAAAACAGAGGGGATAAAAATCATAAATGTGGTGTATGTGCGTAATATATATATATATATATATATATATATATATATTAAAAGAACTCTGAAAATGCATTTGATTTTCTTTTTTGTTTTTCTGAAAAAAAAAGCATTTTAAATTCTTTTAAAATAGGAAAAATTATGTTTATGCTCCTTGAGGTATGGTATAATTATACTTAAGTATCTCTTGTTTTAGAAAATACAATTACCCCTCAAAATTTAAGACCTTGTTGTATACAATAAATGAGATGACAAAATAAGACAACTTTTCTATAGTTATAATAATCAATCTGACTGTCAAGAGATGTAAATCATCTAGCGTGGCAAAATCACTCAATCGATTTTGTTATTCTATCAAATTCGTGAAGCAATTTTACTTTATGACACCACAATCATTATCGGACATTTAATTTCCATTTATAATTCGATAAACACCACTATTTTAAATATATATATATATATATGTATAAAACTTTTACATCTTAGAATTGCCAAGATTATGCAATCACATCTGAAAACCCAACCAAAAAAGTGAGGAATAGACTCGTAATTATGTATCACCTTGATAAAGGTAAATTTTGTAATTTTTTTTGATAAATAAATTTTGTTAAATTAATGCATATTTTAGGGGGCATTTATAATTTTAAAACCACAAGAACTAATTGATAATTATAATATATATTTCAAGCGGTGTAAACGTAGTTTGCCCTTCAAAATATTCTTTAGTATTCATTCTGTCAATTTTTTACGTATATTTATATCTATTTTAACCAGAAAAATTGCTTCAAGTATATATATATACATATATAATATCTCAATCATTATAAAAATAAATAATATTTATGCTCATATACATATACATATACATATATCAATTTGATCTTTATAAAAATGTACGTTCGTCATTAGGGCTGTAAATGAATAATCGAAAATTCATTTACCGTTTACATCCATATCCCTTTATAGGGTATATTCGTATAAAGCGGATATTATCCGTATCCGATTACAAATATTCGAATAATAAACGGATACGGCTATGGTAATTGCATATCCGCTCTGAATGTGTATCCGATAAATATATTCGTTTAATTATATCCGTTTTTCGTATTCGATAAATAACATTAAAAATTATTATTATTATTATTAGTAGTAGTAGTAGTAGTAGTAGTAGTAGAAGTAATGTGTGTGTGTACATATATTCTAATACCTTCTTATAAGTGAAATAGATAGAAAAAAAAAATATAATTGATTCATATCTCCATAATTTACAACAAAATAAAAATATAAGTAAATATATTAAATTTATAATAATGAGCATATAATATACTTATATATATATAAAAAATTCAATTAGATAAGTCATACAAATTTTATTTGATTTTTTTACTTATATAAACAGATTTGGATATTTGAATAAGCGGATTCGGATATTTGAATAATTGTAAGCGAAAATGAATATTCGGATATCTGGATATCCATAATTTTGTTAGATTTTCAAATATACTAAACGGATTAGAATATATTCGAATCCGAATATGAGAGTTTGAATATTCGTCGGATTTGGATACAGATATCGAAAAACTTATTAAGATACGAATACTGCATGTCGGATCCGTTTAATATCCGTTTACGCCTTTATTCATCATAATTCAACACAAAGATAATATAACAGGATGGATTGAACTTTACACTCTAAATTATACACGTTACTTTTTAAAACTATATAATAAATCAATCACTGATTCTTAAATACTTAGAGCTCATTTATTACACTTTTTTGCTGCTGTAAAGGTTGAATTTTATATTAAATAATTTAAGAGAATAAACGAGACATAAGATATAGTTTATAGGTCAAAATATAATTAACCCTGTATAATGTTGTTATAAACTATATGATATGCAAATTAAATGAAAAGTTGTTTGCTTTTTTATTTTGTTTCTTCTTGAAAAATATACCATTTCATTTTTGCTAACTGCTGAATCAAAAGCACACCCCCGTTCAGTCAAAATGGAGGTCATTAATTAAAAGGAGAATTACATCCACCTCCCCTGAGGTTTGGCGAAATTATATTTTAACTCACGATTTTTTGTAAATTACAAAAACCCCCCTGAGGTTTGTAATAATTACAAGTAATGGACGGAAAGTGTAAAAAGTCCGTTTTACCCTTTATTTTTTGCTGATATTAAATAGGGCAAATTACATCTACCTCCCTTGAGGTTTGGAGAAATTACAATTTAACTCACATTTTTTTGTGTATATTACAATAACCCCATGTGATATGTAATAATTACAAGTGATAAACGAAAAATGTATAAAACCTACTCTAACCCAAAATTAACCTCACCAATGTGTTTTCCACGTCAAAAAATTGAAGACCCGCTTCAAGTTCACTAAAAAACTTGTTGGAAAACGGAGCAATTTTTTCAATATTATTACTTTTAGCCCCACAAAGATGTAATACATAACATACAACCCCAAATATTTTATATATATGACAAAAAAACCCGTCAAGGGTACTATCGAAACTTTACGTACAAAAACTAACGGAACCCTAACGGTCATAAACGGCTGGAGTAAATTGTTAGACAGAATAAACCTCAGGGGGGTTTTTGTAATTTATAAAAAATTATGAGTTAAAATATAATTTCGCCAAACCTCAGGGGAGGTGGATGTAATTTTCCCTTAATTAAATTAAGCCTCAACTTTCAAGAAAGCATATCCTCTTTCCAATATGTACGCTCAAAAACTCCTACTTTCAAACAACATTCTCCACAGCCCACCAACAGATCATCATCAAACATTGACATTTTCTCCGAAATCGAAATCAAGAATTTTCAATTCCCAGAAAAGGGTGTCTGAATCAAGAATCAGTTGGAGTAAAAGTGGTCATTTGGGTGTGATCAGGTGTGGCGGGTCACAGGCGAAACAAGAAGATGAATATGATGATGGGTTTTACATTAGGAGATGTTTGGAGCTCGCGAAGAAGGGTTTTGGATCTACTTATCCTAATCCAATGGTTGGTTGTGTGATTGTGAGAGATGGGAAAATTGTTGGAGAAGGGTTCCACCCCAAAGCTGGCCAGCCTCATGCCGAGGTGAATCAACTTCTCTCTCTCTCTCTCCCTCTCCCCCTGTGTGTGTGGATCTATATATATTGTTTATACGTAGTGTTTGAAGATAAAATATTGGGGTGTGAATTTTCTTGGAATTTGGTGCATTGTAGATAGTATTGTTTTGATTTTAAGTGTAAACTACCAAAGGAAAAAGATCTTGCTGGTGGAAGTTCAAGACAGTGGCGGAGCTACACACACACACACACACACACACACACATGTAGCCTTTAATGCACTCTTTGGTTGCTTTTTAGTGCACTCTGATTTTTTTCTAATTTAAGTAATTATTGGTAGTTTGTAGTTGGTTAGGTGCAACCCTGACCCCCGGTCTTGGCTTCGCCTCTGTAATAAAGACAATCGGAGATTACCTGTAAATATAACATTTTGAATATTGCAAACTATAATTCTCCAAATTTTAAATTTTATGCAGGAATATATATGTATGTGTGTGTGTGTGTGTGTATCCTTGAGTTGTCTCAATTCTTCTCTCATTTTGTGATGCAGAAGGTTTTGCTTGATTCGTTGCAATATACAGTTGATGAGATGTGAAATTGTGTGATCTTTCATGGCTATACTAGGATCAGGAAATGATTCTTAATAAGCTTCAAAAGATGATTGTATCTTGTTGTCTGAATTGATGTTTCATGGGAGGTTAATCAAATTGGAAAGTGGGAGTATTTAGCATCAAAAAATCCTCAGTTTGATCCTCTATTCACTCTCTATTTTGCCTCTAGTACTAAAATATAGAGGGGCCTTTTTGTAATTTAGGCAACCAAACTAAAGGCTGGTGATATTTGTAAGCTGGTGGCAAACCTTAAGGGTAGTAATTGTAATTTTAATATATACAGGGACTCCTTTTGTAATGAAGACAAACCTTAGGGTGTTTATGGCGACTATCCCTATAAAAAATGGAACATAAGATCCTAGTATGCAAGCTCTTGAATCCTAATACCTTACCTTCTTCTGTTTCATGAGCATGACATTGGTACGAAGATGTTTATGAGTAATTTTGACATGAAAAAACTGCAGGTTTTCGCACTCAGAGATGCAGGGGATATGACCGAGAACGGGACAGCATACGTGAGCTTAGAACCGTGTGACCATTACGGGAGAACTCCACCGTGCAGCGAAGCGTTCATCAAAGCCAAAATGAGAAAAGTGGTGATCGGCATGGTGGATCCCAATCTCATTGTGGCTTCAAGAGGGATCAAAAGAATGCAAGACGCCAGTATAGAAGTGGTAGTTGGTGTCGAGGAGGAGTTGTGCAAACGGTTTTATGAAGATTATACTCATCAAATGGTGATGGGGAACGGGGAAAGGCCTCGGTAACTCTGATGTACCGCGCTCATCTTTTGAAAGCTAATATAGAGTTTGAAGAATAATAAGACATCTGCTCTCTATGGGCATGAACTATGCAAGCTTATATCAGGCGGTTTGCTAGCCACATTCTTATTTGAGAGCGTTTGGAATGTCAAAGCAAGTTTTCTGAATTCTCATATATATATATATATATTGGTCATCGGTCGTCAACCACTCGGTGTCTAACTCCAACAGGCACCAACTAAAGTCAGTTTTGAATCAAGTCGAGTTGGACCATTTTAGGCGTAAAGCTCTCTTTACCAAAAGCAGCTGCAGATTCTCAAATATTTAACAGTTAGAAACACTGCCCACCTAACTCGTGGCTTTGAAGTTCTTTCTTCTCTTTTTTGGGATAATTACACCTACCTCCCCTGAAGTTTGGCGTGTATATATATATATATATTTAAACCCTTGAGGTTTGTATAATCACAAAAACACCCTTTCTGTCAACTTGTAGCTATAACCCCTGAGGTTTGCAAGATTACGGAAACAACCATTGCTGTCAACTTTTTATCCTACAGTTAGACCCCGGACATTGCCAGTGCATGTAGTTTTTGTAATTATGAAAATCTCATGAATTTATGTACACCATATGTTTATATTGAGACAGAGAGAGAGAGAGAGAGAGAGAGAGACTGAAGACTTTTTCTATGATGGGGAAGAGGTGATGCCATTTCAACTATCGAGTGCTGATAGATTGCATCACTTATATACATATATACAATTATAAACAAGGAAAGGTCCCAGACGAATATATTCATTACAAGCTATCATTCATCTAACAACAAAATTTTTTAAAATTTGATCTTTTCAACCAGGTTTTCTATCTTCCAAAGAGTTTGGCCAGCCATTTGGAGAGTGCTGCTCAGAATGACTCTTTCTTTTCGCGTTTACGCGCGATCGAATCAGCTTCTCGTTCTTCATGATCTCCCGGATGTTGCGCTGAGCCATATGGCAAAGCTCATCGAGAGCAAGCATCGAAAAGGGTTCTTCTATAAGAACACCAACCTGGAGAAAATACAAAAAATCTTGAAATCAAATGAATATGTGCGTGTGTGCGTGCGTGTGTGTGTGTGTGTGTGTGTGTGTGTGTGTGTGAAGTTAAGAAATATGCGTCTGAAAATAGTTCATCCAGAAACATTTCCTCCAAGAAACACATATAAATCAATCATTTTCAACATCTTATTTGAACATATTTTCATTCCAACACGTTCCCTAATACAAATTTTAGAAATGCATTCCCCAAAAATATTTCTGCCAAAAAAATATCATAACACGGACCAAAAATGGAAGATCTTATAACAATCAGTATAAATGACAAGAAAAAATCCGAAACAAATAAAAAGCTGGCTCAAGATATAGCAAATTAGAGCAAGTTTTACCTCCTCAATGCAAAATAAAGATGCAGCACTGATAAAAGTAGCTGGTACGACAATCCAGTGACAATCATCCCAAAGTATGATCGGAAGAGTAAAATGCCAAAGGACTAAAAATCTTGAGGTCAAGCGAGTGTACGAAAGTGGGATAGGTATGCCCATGAGCTGCTCACACACCTGGATTCCTTCATGAAAACAACCAAGTTTCGATTCCTGGAAGTGCAAATTCAAGAATATATTTTAGTTTGGTTTTGTTTCAGGGTGTCTTGGGGGAAGAAGTATTCTGGGAGAATGTGTTTTGGGGGTGGTGGAAGAATTTTTGAAGAATAAGAGTACTGATTTTATTTTAGGGTATACAACACACACACACACACACACACACATATTTACCAGCACATGGTGCTTTGTGGCCTCCATATCAAGCGACTGTAGGCTTTGAGAGATGAACTCAATGATGCAACGAGGACGATGTTTCGAACTGAGAACTACCGCTAGATCATCCACCTCAAGTAAATTTCGAAGATCTTGCGCAATATCTGAACCATTAATTATGTGACACTGCATTTAGAGGCGTGTATTAGTGATAACATTAGAGCCCACTACTCAAAATATTGTTGTTCACTTCTTTCTACACAACAGAATCTCAGAAAATTCTTGCACGAACTTGATATTATAGCCTGCCCGTGCACCAAGCGGTTCAGATTGTACCATATTCGGCCTGTAACTGAAATAATATTTACATGCGAAATGTGAAGTAATCAAAAGATGCACAAATGGAATTCAAGACTGTGTTCATAAATTTTCCTAAGGGTTCTAACCTTTAAGGCTAGGTATCCATCTCTGATTTTAGCAGAGTTACATCATTTGAAGCAAGAAAATTCTTTTCCTCAGCATTGTTCTACGGAAACCAAAGCATGTGGTGAAGAAATCTAATGTGGTTAAATAGCAAAATACCAAAGTTGCCCATGACACTAAAAACCATAACACTCCTAGGTCCTTGAGCAAATTGACCTGACCGATCTTTGATCCTATCATGACCTGCTATCATCACCCTTCCATTTCTTACACATGACTAAATCCCTTAAGATGATGTCAACTGATTTAATGGGACCATGTCTGAAGTAAGCTGTATTGCTATAAACACCACATCATTCTTTATCTAGGTATGCATTTAGGTATTTGAGTTTCTCGAACAATCTTGACCCTTTCTTAAACGTGTGCTGATTTAAGTATCGAGGTTTTTTGTCGGTACCCCTCCAAGCAACCTAATCATATTTCGTAATTTCAAGTTAATAAACCCCATTACCCTCTCAACTCGTATTTCAACACACACACAAATAAGCTTACAAGATAAAATTCAGGGCATTCAACATCAATCATCAAACACTCAAAACAACAACAGACGAACTGACAAAGTTACAACCTTAATCCACTACCAAATCTCCTTCAGACAAACAAATATCTAAGACCAGACAAACCTTGAGAGCAACGGGGAACGCCATGATATACTGCAAGATCGCCTTTTTAAGCACCCCATCACCCGGGCTCTCCACACTCGCAATCACCTGCCTGGCGAAATCATTCGTCCCTGCAATAACCTTAGTCCAGGCCTTCTTACCTTCCTCGAACCTCGAATACGAGGCCTCTGTCCTAAAAACCAAGAGTAGAGCCAAAGCAGGGGCAGTGAGCTGATAAGGCAACGAAGAGGCCCGCAAAACAGGGAAAAACTCGGGCAGCCAGTGCAATGAAACGGCAGAGTTATAGCTAGCAATAATCACAGCCACTGATGTAAACACGATCACCGGCGGGACCAATGATAAAATCACCCGCGAATTCAAGCTCGTCAAGAAATGTCGGACATGTCTCAAAGAGCTTCGGTGCTGGACCCAGTTCTCGTGGTCGTACAAGGATCTCTTCTGCTTCATGCGCCGCTCTTTTATCTGGTCGGACCAGTTGGGTATGGCAAGGAGGATCGAATAAAGGGTCGATTCTTGATTGGGGGGAGGGTTCGGGGTTTTTGAGGATTGATGACATGCAAAACAGAGGGGTTTTGATGGGGTTTTGTGGGGATTAAGTTTTTTGTGGTATTTGAGGAGGGTTTTTCGGGTGAAACGGGGAGAACAAGAAGGGGGTGGGGGTAGATTTGGGGAGCGTTGAATTGGGCTTGTCATTTGTGGGATTCAAGATTGGAGCTTGGAGGGGAGTGGACATGGCAGTGTGTGTTTTTACTGTGTGTGAAAAAAATGGAGGGTTTTTGTATTATGTGAGAGAGGGAATGTGGATGGGTGGTTGGAGACAGTTTAACATGTGACCGAGGTTTCAACACGTCTGGGAAAAGTGAAAGGACATTTATGCCCCCCAAGTGGCGGCCAATTACTTTAATATCCTATTGAGGAAACTTCATTTTGCTTTGTAAACTTGGTTTCAAGTTGTTGGTGGGGGGTAATCATTCTTTCTCAATTAAGAAATTTTAGTACCATAAAATATACTTTTTGACAATGTTCCTTGGTACTAAACCCAATTTGTCCTACCTCTTCATCAAATCAAGCATCGATTCCCCCAATTAAAAAAATTTAGTCGCACGGAATATTCTTTTGCCAATGTTCATTGGGATTAAACCCAATTTGTCCTACCTCTTCATCAAATTAAGCATTATAAATCAACCACTACTAACCCATAATACCTCAAGCTCGACATTCTCAATGAGATTAAAATTTGGATGCGTTCTGTGAAATTTAAACTTGAATATTTAAAATAGATACATTAAAATTTAACCACTAAATCACCATTTTGATGGTGCTTTTAATTTCTAGCGTATTTTAACTAGTTTGAGCTAAAAGCTATACTTCCAACATTTGTTTGTTTTTTAAAAAATTAGAAGGTGAAAAGCATTTTTTCACAAATATTTATCTATTATTTGCTTCTCAATCTGAGTATAGATATCCCGATATTGCTAGAATGAGGATTGGTAGAGTTAATGCCTAGTGATGTGCACAACTCAACACTGAAATTCAAATGTAATATACCTAGAAGAGATAAGATTGTCACTACCATCTTCATCTCTTAACTATTTGGTAAACACACACACACACACACACACACACTAAATGAGCATATATCGATTAATTCTTGGCCTTACAACTTGCTCTATTCCACGCTGTTGAAGGCGATATACATATAAAACGGACCACGATCAATCGACAGCAACAACGTCAACTAAGAGCCCATCGACAACTATGTAGTCCGCTAAGGAAAAATTCTTCCATATACCGAGTGTCAAAATATCAAACGGTAAGGATGAAACTACGTCAGCATTATATATAAACTGCTGATATGACTTAATTCAACAGTGGCTACCAAAGGCTGACTTATTCCTTGCACCAAAGGCTTCAAAGATGGTGACTACCGAAACCTTCAAAGGCATATTAGTACAAGTGCAAATTACCTGTAACCGTATCATTCACAGTATGGGAGTTGTAAATGGAGCAACTGGATTGAAAGGATCGCTCCCATGTTGGGCCTTGGTAGTACTCAAATCCGGATTAGTTGACCAATGAATTAGTACCGGATGGCTAAGACCACTACACACACACACACATATATATATATAGATATATCATTCACAGTAAGGAAATCAAGGGCATTGTACTGCAAGTACAAAAACTCTGGAGATGAGCAAAACTTTAAGTTGATGATTATACAAACTTACAGTTAGAACTAATTTTGAAAATATTAGCAAGAAGGTGGATATTAGGCACCTAACAAGCTATGGATGTTTCTCTGCAGCACTGGGAGGCACCTTGTTGATCTCACTTTCTGGAGTTTCTTTGTTTCGTCCGAAAATGAACTCTTTTGCTGATCTTTCAGCTGATAATACTACGTTTTTTATCTGTCATAAACGAAAAAAGCTCAACAACATCCAAGCACAATCTTTGCAGAACTTAAAACAGTAGATACACACACACACACACACACACACACAGAGAGAGAGAGAGAACAAAAAGCAAAAAGAAAAGAATTTCGACTAAGTTCCAATGGCAAATGAACCACAATTTTGCGAAAAATCATCATCCTCGGATGATAAACAGCCATCAAGAATTCACAGGTTTTGAAGGTCAACAAACCAACAATAATGATCATTTAAACTTCACAAGAATCTTCAACAATTCGTCTTTGCATCACAATGCAGACTCAATTAAAGAATTAAAGCTTCATCGTTCTACATGGTTAGACACCGTTCCAACAGCAAAATTGCGTGCGACTTTTGTGCTGAATTACCAAGAATATCATTTCGAAAAGGAACTCACCCCAATTACTAGTTCGTGACACACAGTTCTTTTAACCAATATCTTGATCATAAGCCTATAAATTTGCCCCTTCTCCCCACTTTTCTACGCTATGTTAGGTTCAAGGATTTTGGTAAGCAGAGGAAAATGCTAAGACGAAGAAAAAGCAAACTAGAGAAACTAGAAACCCTAAACTTGTTTGTTTGCTGGCAAAAATATTCAAGAAATTGATTAATAGCAGCAAAACAATGGAGCAGCAGAGCGATATTGGAAATGAGGGGTTTGGCCATAGAGACGTAGGTTGCGAAAATAATGAGAGACCGCGTGTTCTCTCTCTCTCTCTCATCCTTTCATGAGGAAAAATGATTTTTCCATTGAACCTCAGATATCGATGAGGAAAAGTCGAACGAAAATGAAAAAGATCAAAAGAAAAAGCACATAATACAATTATCTAAAGCAAGGAGAAAACTTTCCTACCCCGGTTTCCTCACTGAAATCCCGGGACCAGACATGGCGTCAATAACCAAACACCAAAAATAACTTTTTTTTTTTTTTTTCATTTCTTTTCTTTTTATCCTTTAAATCCAAGACTTGAACTTTCAATTTCCTCCTCACAATCACCTCAAGATCATATAGATTAACCAAAAACAAATTACAATTACATGTCGATCCACATACACAGGATCAAAGTCTATAATCATAACACAGAAAACAAACAGCAATAAGATATACACAAAACTTAAACACACACACACACAATGAAGCGATTCTAACAAGAAACATATTAACTCGAAGCTACAACAAATTCAACAAAAACCCACAAAAAATATCAACGAATTGAGCGGGAAAAAATGCCCAGAGATACACTTACGGGGTCAAGAAAGTTGGGTTGAGGGCCATAGTCAGCAGTTAATAGAAAATAAGAAGCTGTAGCAGTGGCCACCATTGTTGTTCTTCTTATTAGCTTGTCAGTTTTTGGGTCCATTTTTTTTTTTTTTTTCTACTTTAATTTTTCTTCAATTTTCGGGCACTGAATTGATTGCAGGTTTAGTTAAAAGGGTTTTACATGAATGGAAGAGTAGAGAACAATGCCTGTTCTTCTTGATGAATCAGGCGGAAATTTTGACGGTATCTTCTAGAATATTGATTTTTAGTCCTTCACGTTTGAGGTAATAGGAATTTTGATCCTGATATTTTGGGCTTTCCGTTGTTTCACTCCTAACTATTTGTCTTTCTTTTACATACTTTTGGGATTATCCTTTACATATATATAAATATATATATATATATATAGATAGATAGATAGATAGATAGATAGAGAGAGAGAGAGAGAGAGAGAGAGAGAGAGAGAATGCATGCATTGAACAATGGCAAGAGTCCTAATTTGAATACATTAAAATGCTCTAGAAAAGAAGCAATAATACAAAAACTAGTATACTGATTACCACACAAAACAAAAGAAGATGAGACAATAAAGTCCCAAGAGACAATAGGAATACTAGTTTAAAGTTTTGTTCTTTAGCCAAAAAATTAAAATGATGATGCTAGTAGTGAAATTTTTGGATAAAAAAAAAAATCCAAGTGAATTATGATTAATTGACAAGTTTTATTAATATTTTTCTTTTCTTTTTTGGATTCAAATAATGCAAAAAAAAAAAAAAAAGGCATTCCATATGAACCTTAAAGTTTCAATTTCCATCATACACTATTCTTTGTATTTAAGAAAGAGCTAAAAGTAGACATTTTGCACAACATTTAACTGTTAAAACAAAATAATAAGTCCAAAATTACATTTTCTTTTTGGCAAATACCTAGGCATTTCATTAGCGGAGCAAAATCTATTGAGAGGGAGATGTTCAATCGAGCCAATGTAAATTATATATATTTTTATTGTAAAAAGTAGGTTGAAAATATATTCGGTAAAGCTTGCGGCGTATCTATAAACACACATATGGACACAATTTATCAGTTACTTGAATTAATTCAAATATGTTTTAACAAAAAAAGAAAAAAAGAAAAATCATAGATCATAGATTTCATGAATATATTTCTATGTTTTAGTTTTTATAATATAATTAAATTGAGAAAGATCACTCAAGCAACAAAGGGTCCATAGCTCAGTGGTAGAGCAATTGACTGCAGATCAATAGGTCACCGGTTCGAACCCGGTTGGGCCCTTCAATTTCATTTTTTTTTCCCCATTTAATTCTCACCTTCTAGGTCACTTTTTTTTTTTCATCCAATTCTAAATTTATTCTCACCTTTTAAATTTTAGTTTTTCCCATTTATTATCACCTTTTAAATTTTATTTTCTTTTTTTTCCCACCAATTTTCCGCTTATTCTCACCCTTTAAATCATATTCTTTTTCCTCCAATTTGAAATTTATTCTCGGTTTCTCAACTTTTATTTTTTATTTTCTATTATTTTATTTTGTTTTCATTGAAAATAATTATTTTCACTTAAATAGAACTAATCGAGAACTAGGGCTGAAAAATGAATCTAAGCTATTCGATACTAAACTCAAGATCGATCGAAAAAAGCTAGATTGAACTCAGTTTTTTAAGCTTAACAAACCGAGCTTGAACACATTTTTTTGTTTATAAAGTTTGAAGCTTGGCTCGAATTCAACTCGATTAATTAAAAATATGTTAATATACGTGTAAAAATATCAAACTACTCGAACTCAGTTAGATTAAAGCTCGTTTGAGCTCTTTTCATTTAATAGTCAAGCCAAATTCAAATAAAATTTCAAATTCGATAAGAAATTCAAATAAAACTTAAACAATAATTTATTCGACCCAATTCGACTCGATTCGTTTAAACCCTATCGAGAACCCCAACTAAAAATGTAAGGATTTTTTTTTTGTTTCTTTGCCCTCAAATTCTCAGTGAAATCTTAAAAGTGGTGATATTTAGTAACCAAACATAGCTGCATGTTTGTGCATATACACACACACACACACATACGCAAGTATAAAAACAGAAAATACCTATGCACATTATTTTTGTAGGTTTATATAAATATCTATTGGGTATATTTGTGTAGACAGTATATATCTGTGCATATTCTTTATATCTGTGTGTGTGTGGGGGGTGGGGGGTGGGGTAGGGTATATCATATATGTATATATAATGTATGCATTTGTGTGCGCCCCACTAATACATTTGTTTTATTTAATAATGGAAAACAATAATTTGATTAATAATTTTTACTAATTAATAATAAAATTGACTACTCAAAATAAAATAATAATTAAGAAAAATCTCCCAATTTTCACACAGCCATGTTTGAGCTCTAAATTGATTCTAACCTCGAATTGATTTAAATACAATTTGTGATTTAATAAGATATGAAACTTGACTTGAAGGCAATACAATGTATCCAAAAATAATAAATATACGGGTAAAATTATCAAACCACTTAAACTTGATTAATATTCGATTTGATTAAAATTGGTTCAACACTCAACTCACATTTTTAAATAATAATTTCAAAAAACCCCTTCAAACTTGTCCTAATTGCAGATGCACCCTCTATTTACTGAAAATACAAATCTTCATTAATTCTAACAGGTAGATGGACATTTTGTAATTTAAGCAATTAATGACTAGTGTAATTGTAATTTCAAAAGTTACTTTTTTTCTTTTTTTATAATTGAAACAAATCTTAAATTTTTTCCTTTTTTTTTTAGATAATTACCAATCAACTCATTTAATAATCGAATCAAACTAATTTTCAATATAAATGGAAAAAAAAATCAAAGTCAAGTGAAAAATTAACTTCCCTTTTGTTATTAGGTAATTTAAACAATTAACTCATTTTTACTCCTAAGTCTGCAAATAATCTAACTTTTAGGAAAACTAGAAAAGACCATTACATTGAACACGAAATTCTGATTTTGAGTCAACTCATATACGTTTATCGTATAATTTGTTCGTTGTTCGGTTTAGCAAATTAGGTTCGAATAAATTTTTTTCGAACATGTTCTTCCCCAAATTTTCATCAAAAGTGGGTTTGGAAGATCAGATTTAAATAAGAATTTTCTAAATAATCTTTCCCCAAATCCCCATCAAAATCACACTCATTTGTTGGGTTTGATTAATCAGGTGCGAATAAAACTTTAAAGAACAAATTCTTCCTCAAATACTCGTCAAAATCACACGCCCGTGGCCGCGAGTGGGGGTATCAAGGTATTGTCAAAATCGCATTGAAATCTGACTTCTCTTTTTGAAGATGAGAGAATTATCCAGCGAGCGCCCAGTGGTCAGTGCTTTGTCCTGTTTCAAGATTATGGCCTCCAATTTCTCTTCAAAAATTTCTAAACAACAGCGAGCCGAAAGAAAGCAAAGACACGCATCACTCCTCTCTCATCTCTTTCTCACACACCACACACGGTGAGACCCACCTAAGAATTCCCGAGGGAGAGGGATAGGGAGAGAGAGAAAAATAGGAAGTTTTTTTGTAGGGAAGATAAGAAAATGCATTACTTTTCGGATAAGAATTCATTCACTGTGATGGTGAGTTCGTCAATGGCTTATTTAGAGCTCTATCTTTCTTGAATCATCATCAGGGCTATCTTTTATCTTGGTCCTTTTCCGTAAAGGTTCGATTTTGTGAAGAGTTTCGCGGGTAAATCTCATTTCTTGAGGCGATTTGCATGGTTGCTTTGAACATGGCTTTTTATCAGACAATGGGGTTCTATTTCTGGACGTGGGTTTTGTGTGTGTGTCTTCAAGGGTTGTAAAAGAGTAGGTTTTATGGGTTTGGTTTGTGCAAATGAGTGGAATTGTGAGAGTGAAACAGAATTGTAAGCATCTTGAAAATGAAGCCTTTTCTTTTTATTTCTTGTTTTCATTTGTTAAGGTGTATTATCCTGTTTTTAGTTTACTTTTAAGTAGTTCTCTTCTTTAATTCCAATAATACTAGTTTTTAGGATGTTCCAAATTATACATTCTGCAGATTCTCTGTATAGTGTGTTTGTATAAATAGGGTTTCCTCAAAGTTGCATAGATAGAGTAAGCATTGTAAAAATCAATAAACGGGCATAATTACAGCATTGTATTTAGAATTTCAATACTTGTCAATTTCGAGTGACCTCAACAGCTCAAAAACAGTTTTCCAAGTAAATGCATGGATCGAAGAGATTCTATAGAATTACCAGGCTCAGCTTCCTATTATATGCATCAAGGAACACCCGAGTCTGTCTTGAACTTATTATCTAATCCTGACATACACTTTCAAATGAACACGGGGGGTAATTTGATGGGATCTTCATTACCTTTGGGTACTTCGTCAAGAATGTCACCTCAAGGGATTAGTATGGGTCCATCTCCTCCAGTTGGTGTGGGCCTGCCTCCTGGTATGCTGCAAGGTGAACCCGTGAGAAGAAAAAGGGGTAGACCGAGGAAGTATGGACGTGAATTGGCCTTAGCGCCTTCCACATCTAGTCCGGTGCCAATTGTAAGGCCAACTCAAAGGAGGAGAGGGAGGCCACCGGGGCCCAGTCAAAGACCACCGCTTGTTTCCCTTGGTAAAATCTTGTTCATTTCTATGTGATATCTTGTTGATAGGATTAGTTTATAAATGTTTTGGTTGTAAAAATGAAATCTTAATTGATACTATGTCTCGGTGTGTTAGATTTTCAAATTTATTTTGACTTTTTGAAGTAGCCTACTCATATGTTAATTTAGTCAGCTTTGTTTGTTTTCTACACCTCTAGGTTTCCTTTCTTTGTGATAACTCGAAGCTAGGATTCACTTATTAATTCTGTTCAGTCATAATAATGAAATAGTGATTGATACTATATCACGTGTGTTAAATAATTTATTATTTGAAGTAGCTACTTATATGTTTCCTAGTGAGTTTCAGTTCATATTATCCACCTTTAACTTTCCTATTAACTGAGATGTTCATTTTGAATCATTTGGTCCTAATAACCATTTATGTTTTACGCACACACATATAAGTGAAATTTGCTAATGTTGTGGATATTTATGACTGACTGGAAGCCTTTGAATACCTGATACACTGCATTCACAAACTCTAGGAGATTTGTGTAGTTGTTTATATTGCTGCATTATTGCCTCATGGCAGTAGTGATCACCTGTTGTGTGTTTAGGCGAACCATATGGAGTTGTCCAATCAATCACTTGTTAACGAACCTGTTACCAGAGCCTAATAGTAAAGTACTGCGGGCAATGAAAAATCATTTTGGTTAAAGCATGAATACACGTGAAAGCTAGTGGTATGAAATTGTTTGTATTGCTCATCTGTAGTTTCCAATTAAATATGGATTTTTTCCTACTCTAGAGATGTCAAGAAAATTAAATGAGAAAAAAAAAAGTTTGAATAAGACCCAATTTTGGCAATATCAATGAAAGCAGTGTTAATTTCTCTTAAGTCGGGCACTGAGAGCTTGTTGGATCTAACCCAAGTAGTTTGCATATAGTCGTTCGAGGGAGTGAATCATAATATGAAGGGCTAATGCTCAAATGCTTAACACATAGGTTACCTGTAGTGTTAGAGATATTAAATATTCAATCTCTCTCCAATTTACCTACTCGGGCTTTTAGATAAGGCAACCATTTAGTATGAGATCAGAGCTAAGCAAAAAAAAGGATCTAGACTTTTAAATCTCACTGCTTACCATTTATGAAAAAGAGTTTCATGTGCAAGACTTGACAAAAATAGACACCATCTGCGAATGAAGGGGTGTGTTCAAAGACGTTAAATATTTGGGATAATTATGTTTACACCCCCTAAGATTTTGCTTAAATACACTTAGATCCCTTGAGGTTTGCATAATTACAGAAAACAGCCTTGCTCTAAATATAACTGTAAGACAAAAGTTTATGGCATGGGTAGTTTTTGTAATTATGCAAACCTCATGGGGTAGGTGTAATTGTCCTATATATTTAATGCATCCTTGCTTTATGAGAACGTTGCCTCAGCAACGCACGTCCTGCAAGCCCCTTTAAGCAGCTGACTCACTTGTCCTAATGCTCTCTGTATTAGCTGGACACATTTGCGTTACAAGTCATGATTTATGACAATTTGCTGAATCACGGAGTGACACCTCAAACAAACCACGTCATTTGAAACCTCGGGCTGCGGACTTTGCCCTTCTAACTCTCTATAAAGATGTGAAGATTGTTTTACCTATACTTTGCCTCCTCTCTCTTTCTCGGTATTTCGCTATCTCTGTCGCAATGGGTTCACAAAGATACCGTGTGACAAAAATGCCTAGGGCTCGGCCTCAAAATGGAAGTGTATTTCCAGGTTACTTTAAACCTTACTTGAAATAAAAGGAAAAAGGAAGAAAGCATTATTTCCCCCAATTTAGGCGGATATGATTGTTTTATGTCATTTCTTTTGTTACTTGACATACATTATGCAAGATTGGAATATTTCTTTATTGGAATAGCTCTCTCAATGTACCTTCCTTTTTTGACGTACTGTTTTGAGAAATTGAGGATATTAATCTGAGTTTGGACATGCCTCTATCCAGATTACCGTTTTTGAAAGAATTAGCATGAGTCAATTAAAGTGTTTTGACATGTTTCAAGTTATGTGCACCTTTTATATGGTTAAATTGAATTTTTACCATTATTTTGATTTTGGAGATGATATTTTTGGAGTATTTATCATCTTTCCAGGTGGAGCTTTCTTTAATGGGCCGGGAAAAGTTGTTCCGCATATCATCAATGTTGCTGCGGGTGAAGTAAGTGCACTCCTAACTATTAGTATAAACGATAATAATGTTGATAATGATATTTAAAGGAAATGAAGCTTTAGCATCTATTATTTAATTCGTAATATTTGAAAATTTTGTAAGCAAATTAAGTTGACAAGTATATGTTTAGTTGAAAAGGAACTCAAATATAAGCAGAATGCACAAAGCTAAGACCATGCCATTTACATGCTTAGCATATCTTATTTGTAGTCATCAACCTAGAGCAGTGTGTTAAGGATGTTGTAATATGATGAACAATGATAATGCTTCGAGATCTGTGGTTGTTTTGTGAAAACATAAAAATGTGCTTTGTGCTTTTCGTTTCTTTCTTTCTTCGTATCTCCCCCCCCCCTTTCTCTGTTTTCCTTCCTCTCTCAGATCAATTAAAGAGTATTTTTAATGCCTGCGTTTGTGTTCTCCTCTTTTCTTTTTTCTTTTGTGGTTTTTTAATGCAAAAACAATTAAAAACACCTCATACCAAACTTTTAGCATTGTGTACGTTACTTTGTAAGCTATAACTAACTTTTATTTTTCAAACTCTGCCAACTTTGACTACTAACCACTTCGCTACAATAAAAGCAAGTTCATATGGTGAGATCTTGGTGGTGTTAAAACTTAAAGTAAGTGCTTTTGATCTTTTCGTGTTTTGCTTTTTTGCCATTAATTGGAGAGCTTTGGCAGTTCCTGCTTTTGCTTTTTCTCGGTACCCAACTTTTTATCACATTCCCCAATTTTTTCACTGACTTTTGACAACTTTTATTTCAAACACCGCCAACTTTTACCACTTATCACTTTCCTGAAATCCCTTAAATTTTTCAAACTCCACCAACTTTTTACTAATCACTTTTCCCAATATCTCTAAAATTAAACACTTCAAAAATCTAATGCCCATGCAAACACCCTTTTTGTGTTTAGCAGTAAGAATTACAAGATTAATATAAAGAAAAGGGACAATATAATCATCAATTCAAATTTGGCGCCAACTAAATTCTTGATGTGATTTTTGGAGCATCACATGAAAGATCATTCACTCATAATTTATAGATTTTTAAACTCTTGAAAATTCTGGCATTTTTGAACTTTTAATTGGATAATTTGAAATGGTTGGCATTAATCCCTGACAGGACGTCAAAAGAAAGGTACTGACATTTGCACAAGGGCGACAAATGACGGTCATCTTATCAGGCATTGGTGTTGTCTCATCTGTAAGTATTAGGATACCAACTGCTGGTGGGAGCATCACATATGAGGTATATGTACTCCATATATTATCATAGTCCTTTCTTTTTTAATTTTTTTTTGTGAGTAGCAAGTTTTTTCTTCTCCGAACTGTTTTATATTTATTAATTAATTTATTTTGATTGTAGGGGCGCTTCGATATATTGAACTTAGCTGGCTCCTATACATACAATGCTATTCATACTCCTCAAGGTCCGGTCGGTTCTCTGAGTATAACTATTGCTGGTCCCGAAGGGCATATCATAGGTGGCGTAGTTGAGGGAACCATGATTGCTGCTTGCCATGTTCAGGTACCTCTAGAAACTTTTTGGCGTTTCTACTTCAATCCATACTTAAGAAATAAAATTTTTCCGGTTCTTGCTCGTCCTTTATTTGGTACATTATATGAAATTACACAAACTTTCCCACTTGGTTTTGAAATTACAAATATATCCCCCTTCTGGCCGTTGAAATTTCATCACAACTGACAAAATCTATGAGGATAAACACCGTCAGGTTTATTGAAATTTGAATGATTTTAATTATGTGTTATGAATGACAGAAGGGGGTAACTATAAGGTGGAGATAAGTTACTGGGGGTGGGGGGTGCTACGGATAATTTTGATCCAAGAGTGGAGATTTGTGTAATTGCACATATGCATAATTTTGATCCAAGAGGGGAGATTTGTGTAATTGCACATAGTTATCGGATGACACTTCAATATATATATATATATATATATATTCCTTCCTTACTCCCTCGGTTCTTTATATAATCTTTGCTTTGCCTAAAATATATTCTTCATTTCATATTTTAATATTTTCGTTTAACTTATGAGTCTCCTTCGGTTATGAATTGGCTCCAGGTGATTGTTGGAAGCTTGATGCCGCGCTCCATAAAGCCAAAAACCGAAAACCAAGAGACTTCAGCAAATCCTGGAGATCGTGTGTCTGGCAATGTGGTTGCTCCAGCTAGTGCTTAGCCTAGTCTAGAATCTCATTACAATGGGTGCGCCTAAGTCCAGTATCGATAGATTGGATCCCGTTTATTGACAATTTTTTCAGCTTTTCGGTCTTGCCAAGAGATAGCTTCTTAGCTTAGTATTGTCCGTGTTGCTTCCTAGTTAGTTACCTGACATAGGTTGCAATAGTTTTTAGTTATTTATCAACAACTCAGTTGTGCAGTTTCTGATTAGTTATGGTTATGCAACTTTGTCTTCAGACTAAATGAGGTTGTCTCTTTATTATATATCTCTGATTATGTTTTAGTTTAATTCTCAGTGATGCTTCTTACATGGCTGATCTGTATTCTGTTTCCTTGTGTGTCTGTGGCTAGTATATATATATGTATGTGTGTGTGTGTGTGTGTGAGACCAACTACCAGTTTATTTAGCGAAATGAGGTGTTGAATTCCTTAAACAATGTCCAGGGTTCAAATCCTAGAGTTTAGATTAGTGTTGGTACGATGGATTGAAAGTGGGACACAATTATCTAATTATATAAGTTTTACGTGTCAAAAAACTTAACCATATCGATATTTCTCCTTCTAGCCCTTCCCTTTGCTACTCAATTCATAGAAGCCCGACTCCAATCATGCAAACCAAACAGCAAAATAAGGGGCAGAACCCCGCCTCCAAGGCATCGCAACCCTGAACGTGACTCGGATTGCTCCAAGACCGGAAAGCTTTATCCCTACTCACAAATGTTCACCTCTTGTTTCTGGGACCACGAAAGCATTTCTCACACTCAAAGGATGGGGATGGTGGAGCCCCATCAGAGTGTGACAAGAAGTACCGCTCACACGGCCTAAATGCCAATGGAAAAAGCGCGATGGCTAAGGTCGTTGACGAGTGTGATTCAACTATGGGATGTGACGAGGACCATGATTATCAGCCTCCTTGTCCTAATAACATTGTTGATGCTCCAAAAGCTGCCTGAAAAGCATTAGGGGTGCGTGAGGATGACTGGGGTGAACTTGATATCACTTGGATTGATGCTTAGTCCCATTTTAAGTTTGTGTGATACTTGCGATTTATGATTGCATAAAATCGTACAAGTTATGCAATGTATCAAAGCTTTTTATGTATTTGTATTAAGGCATTTTATGAATATGGCATTTTCCTCTTATCATCTCCCCCTCTTTACTATTTTCTCCTACTTACTCTTTTTACATTATTTTTTTTTAATTTTTTTTAAAAATTATACAATTTAATCTTATTTTACATTAATTTTCTTGGTTGGTTATAACTCGAATAAATACATTACAAATAATGTTAAAATAATATATGGATTCATACATAAAATTTAATTATTATTTAATTCTATATTATTGAAATTCAGGTACGCCATGTGATTGTGTTTCATTTTTATCCTGCACATGCATTGAATATATTTGATTTGCTAGTATATATAAAACATTAAGGTTAGCAAATAACCAATTTTGGTATCTTTGATCCAATAGTTAGTTTTCATACTCTCTCTCTCTCTCTATATATATATATATCTTTTTCTTTTCTTACTTTCTCCTTAATATTTATTTTTTAATTATATAGCATCATCACAATCTAAAATAAATTTCTTTTTCACCATCAAAAATTCGATAAATACATTGATATATTTAAATTAAATGTTTTTACAAATTTTTTAATTTGAAACTAAAGCAAATAAATAAATTATACATTATTTTGCATATTTATCGAGCATGCCGGACCCCTAGTGTGTGTGTGTATCCGTGAACGTGGGGGAGAGTAACAATTTTGTTAAATAAATGCGATTCCTGAAAAAGGCAAAAAGAGATACGTGCCTTTGAGTTACTTACTCCTATAAAACACCCTGAAAGATCGCTCATCCATTGAACATTTCTTCTTCAAACTCCTCCTTCATTTCTCTACCAAAAATCAAGGATCCTCTTTTTCCCATTCTCTCTTCTTCTTCTTCTTCTACTTTTCTTCTTCATCACTCGCCTCATCATTTTTATTTTTTCTTTTTCTTTTCTTCAAGCCGAGGCTCAACATCATTTTCATATCGATCACACCAACAAAATGGTATGCCATTTTGCATTCAATATCAATGTGTTTTGCAATTTGCATTATTTGGATTATATATATATATACACACACATATATTTCCACAATGTTTTTGTTTATACGTATACTTGTATATGTGTGTGTGTGAATTGATGTGCACTATTTGAGTGATTTGACTTTTTAGAAATAAAACTTTACAAATCTAGATTTGTTCATGAAAAATATGAGTTTAATGTGTGTGTGTGTGAATTGATCTGCAATATTTGAGTGATTTGGCCTTTTAGATATCAAAGTTTACAAATCTTGATTTGATCATGAAAAATATGAGTTTAATGTGTGTGTTTGTGTGTGAATTGATGGGCACCATTTGAGTGATTTGACTTTTTAGAAGTAAAAGTTTACAAATCTTGATTTGATCATGAAAAATATGAATTTAATGTGCATGTGTGTGTGTGTGTGGACAGTTTTCTATACAATTGAGTCGTTTTGGCTTTTAGAAATATAAGTGTCTACCTTGATTTGATCATGAAAATTTTGAATATATTGGGATTCAAATATTTTATTGTGAGGAATATATCTTTGATCCAGATATCTATTCATTTTGATAAGCTCTTTGATCCAGATAATCTGATAATATTTGTGTGTGTTAATGACAAAGAAAATTAGTAGAATTAATATTTTATTGTTATTGAATTGTCACTGTATATACATCACTAATTATGAATAATGATAATTCGGTTACGATTTTGTTGTCATTTTAAGATTTCTCAGATCAACATCATATATAGCCAAATCAAAAATTCTTGTAACTTAAGATGCACCAATATTAGTGATAATTTTGATATTACCACTTAGTATTTTATCCCTAATAACATTAATTGTTTTTCTTAAAGGGACTTTGTGATCGCTTGCCTTTTTCTTATCTTAATATTGTTCAATTGATTATATGACAAGTATTATTGTATTTTTCATGTGACTAGTCACTCTACTTCAAAAATACCCCGATCACATTATAAATGCAAATTACTTTTATCACGTAATTATTACTGATTCGACTGAACTTGATCCGTGTCAGGATTTTCCCTATTAGAGTAAAGAAAAAAAAAATCCTCTTCTATAATAATAATAAGAATGCATGGTTAATTATACTTAAACCCTCCCTCTGAAATACTTATATAACAACTATCCCCTCAATCTTTCATAATTACAGTGACCCCCCTCTAGATTTCATGCAGGTCATTTTACACTTTCATTGTGGTTTTGTAATAATACAAACTTAGAGGGGAGGTCATTGTAATTACATATGAAAGAGTGAAGGAGGTCATTGTAATTACTTGATGTTTTGTGGTTGATATATGTATATATCAGGCGAATTCGGCATCCGGGATTGCTGTGAACGATGAGTGCAAGCTGAAGTTCTTGGAGCTGAAAGCAAAGAGGGACCACAGATACATCGTGTTCAAGATCGACGACTCCATCCACCAGGTCACGGTGGAGAAGGTGGGCACCCATTCTGAGACCTACCAAGACTTCACCAATAGCTTGCCGGCTGATGACTGCCGCTACGCTGTTTTCGACTATGACTTCACCACCAATGAGAACTGCCATAAGAGCAAGATCTTCTTCATTGCATGGTAAGACAAAAAAACTAAAGGTTTAGTTACATTCTGCACCCTTGAATCATATACCCCTTTGTCACGTTTACTTTTCTTCTAAACTTCACAAGTCAGTTCCCTCCTTTTCCAGAGCAGCTCGGGTCTGCTGCATGACGACTTTAGAGCTATCTCTATAAAACGTAACATGTCAGCCCTTGATAATGGTACAATGAACGTAACAAATCAGCCTCTGATATCCATATTTCAAGGACTGATTTTTTATATTTTGTAATTTAAAAGGGATAAACACGTCATAAGGTATAGTTTACGAGTGCAAAGTGTAATTTGCCTAAAGTAAAATGTTAAATTTCCATTATATACTATAGTTTTTGTTTGATGAAGATTATATAAATCTGATGGATGTAGCCTGAAATTCAATTATGATATTGAAGTGAAATTGGATTTTCCATATAATATAAAAAGATTAACTTCATCGACTAAATTTAAAATTTTAGTATATGTATTTTATCTGTAGTACAAGATATCGCTCTATATAAGCTTAAAGGAGGAAATGACACCCAAAACCAGCCTCCTACTAAATCAAATATAGACTTGTTCTCTGGATTACTAAACTACGGTTTCGGTCTCGGATGTTCTCTTTATCGAGTGAACAAATATAGACTTGTAGGGATGAATTGTCTCTACCAGCCCCCTTCTTGCTCCATTTCTGGAGCTACCAAATCACGGTTCAGATGTTCTTGTTATCGAAATTGTGGGTTTTAATTAATTTCTTGAAAAAAATGTGGATTTGTAGGTCACCAGACACTGCAAAGGTGAGGACCAAGATGCTTTATGCAAGTTCAAAGGACAGGTTCAAGAGAGAGTTGGATGGCATCCAGGTTGAGTTGCAAGCAACTGATCCAAGTGAGATGAGCTTGGACATCTTCAAAGAAAGAGCTTATTAGAAAAAAAGTTTAATTATTTCTATCTTCCCATAGATCAGCTAATTTGATTTGGTTTTATTTAGTTTTTGTGTTTGGTTTCAATATTGGTTGTTTACCCCCCATGAATCGGGGCTAGTTTATTTTTTTGGTTTTAGAAGAGTGTTGGGAAACTCATGGCAAGTATTTGAGGGATTACTAAAACTTTGTTCATTTGCTATTAAACTATGAGATGTTTTTCACAGTACATTGATATATTAAGTGCATAATTTTTTCTGTGGCTTTCTGTTTTATTTAGCGGGTGTTTGCAAAAGTTAAAAAGAAAGGGAGATTCTGTGCTTTTGGCTTGAAAAACAAAAAAAAAAAAAGGTATAAACGAGTGTTTTGTTTCTCAACTTCTGCCTTTACAGTGCTTAGAAAAGAAGCTAAGCAAATTCAAAATTTGAAAACACCTTCACCTTTGCTTCTACTTCTCGTGATTCTCAAAAAGTTGAATCTTTTGCGAAACTCTTCTAGTGAATTTATTTATAGTTTATAGAGTTGTGCTTTTCTTTATATCTTTCTTCAATTTTTTCTTTTTTCCGAAAAAATATGTGAAAATAGTTTTCTTGAGAAACCAATAAAAATAAAAAAAACAAATTTGGGCATGAGAAGTAGGATTTTGATGTCTCTTTTTTTACTCTTTTTGTTTTTTTTTTTTTTAATTTTTAAAGTCCAAGAAAGGATTTCTAATTTCCTTAACGCTTGTTTGGTTCTTGAATTTTAGTAAAGAAAACAGTAAAAAAAAAAAAAAAAAAAAGAGAGTAGAATCTCACTTGAAATGACTGTACCATAAACTTTATTTTACAATTTTTTTCCATTTTCCTCTTGTGACTTTTACTCATCAAAATACAAGGGGTACAAACACATTCAGTTTTCAAGATTGAAAATTAAAAATTGACAAAAGGGGTCAGAAAATAATATTTGACAAAAGGTATCCTATTATTTCTTTTGCCCTTTTTGATAATAAAAGTATCCTATTATTTCACAAGTTTGTTCGAACGACAATTTAACACCCAAAAAATTTTAATGCTATAAAATTAGGGGCAATAATAGTATTTTAAAGTTCAATATGCCTGAAAATGTATGATACATCAATATCACCCCACAGATAACATACACAAAAGAAAAATAAAGAAAATTAGTTGATAATTGTTAGTTGGTACATCAACAACACTCCCCATTGAAACACACTTTATCAACCATATTACAAACTTTATTACTATAAAAAAGAAGAAGAAAAAGATAGATCCTTATTGCTTCTTGTTTCTTTGATCCCAATACTCATCCTCCCACGCCTCAACTTCTTTTGTTGCCTTCACTTTTTCATCAATAAAAGCTTTGATTTCTTGAGGTTCATAAGGTGGAGGCATGGTGCATGGAGGTGAATCACTAGGTGACTTCTCCAATGATTCTTCCATAAACTTCCTCCAAATCCCGTTGGCTTCGCACGCCATAGATTCCGAGCAGAGCTCCATGGCATTCGGAGGAATCGTGGGCTTGTACTTCAAGAGCTTCGCGTATTCGTTTAGTAGATGGAATATATAGTCGTATATGTATTCCATCTTCAAATCCTCTTGGATAAAGCGGCTCCCGGCTTCCCCGATGGCCTTTGCCTAATTCGAAAAATTACCAACAACCATAAGGTCACAACAGTAATTTCAAAAGCTTCAGAATTTGTGGAACGTTTAAAGCCCGTTTGGATGAAATTTTTTAAGGAAAACAAACACTTATTTTTTGAAAAAAAAACACTTCAGTAAAAAAAATTATGTTTGGATGGACTTTCCAAAAAAACAAAAAGCAACAAAAAAAAAAAAAAGAAGCTAATTTTTTTAGAAGCTGTCCAGAGGAGCTTCAAATAAAAACACATTTTAAAGTACTTTCAATTATTATATTCAAAATGCAACACTGTTTGGTTTGGAGGGGGGAATAAAACACAACTTGAAAATCACTTTTTTTCAAGTCCATTCAAACAGGCCCTTAGTTCAAGTATCATATCCTCATAGATAAGGACAGAGCTAAAGGGGCTAGTTGGGGCAGTTACACCCCCTATCAAGTTTGTGTAGAACTCTATTTTAACTCTATTTTACACACACACACACACACACACACACGCACACACACATATATATATATGTATTAAATTTCACCCCCACCTCTCAAGTTTATATGTAGGCCGCTATATTTTTTATGTATTTTTATTTGCAGTCAAACTTCCCTTCCCTTCCCTTCTCCCCACCCCACAAAAAAGAACCAAAGTTAAAATTTTCTTTTATATTTTTGCAAAAATTTAATATCGCTCAACCAAATAAGAATTTCTGGATGCATCCCCACTGCCTATAAGACACATCAAGACAGTTATTGTGCCTATCCACAATGATATGTAAAGGCTGCGAATCGAGATTTTTTTTCCCCCTAAAAAAACTGTAATGATTTAAGTAGGTAATGGAAATCGTTACCTTTTCAGTGTGATTGTTTCCCCATTCAACAGCGAATTTCAGAGACCTGCATTTGTCGTTCTCCCTAACCGGCCAATAATGGCGCTGAGGGACCATGCCTCTTACGAAGAAATCGTACCAGCGCAGTGTCATTAGCAAGGTCGGCGAGTCACAGGCTAAAATGTATTTTTCACTCACAGACCATGCCCATCCTTCTATATAGATCTTATACCTGAAATTTAGATACAAACCAAGTACACAAATGATTAAGAGTAAGATCTTTTGCAGATTGGGTTTTGTTAGAACGCGTTTCTCTTTATAGCTAGTTACTAACCTGTGGGTACACTGGTCTTCAAGATTCGATTGCTTGTATCCTATTCGCTTCTCGGCTTCCCAGTCCTGAAACAAGAGGACATATATAAGAAAATAAACAAAGTAATAGCATATTTACTCGGCCACAATAGCTTATGCATGCAAATAGCCATGAAAAATTATAAAAACTTTTTCCTCAAGGTTTGAAATTACAAATACACTGGCCATTGAAATTTGATCAAAACTAACAAAAATTTATCACGGCACTCAAATAAACATCCATATATACAAGAGCAAGATGGGAAGTTTACTAAAATTTGAATAATCGCGTCATTTAACTATGCGTAATGGCCGACCGGAGAGAGCAACTGTAAATGTGGAGATAAGTTACAGGGGAGGCATGTGTAATTTTGAAAATAAGGGGAAATACTGTAATATTTCCAACATATGATCATATACATTTTTATACATCATTTATCTAAAGTCCAAGTTCACCAAACATCTGTATTTAGTGAAATAACACATATACCCCTTCCACATCACCAAGACATAAAACTCATTTGGCATAAGGAGGTGAAACACCGCACACACACATATGTATATATATGTATATATATGCTTACTTGCACATAGAGTCGTGCATTCCAGTCGTTTTGATCAGTGACATTGCATTTCATAAGGTCAGGTCTCCAAGGACAAACATTCGGGTTTCCCCTCCAGTAGGCGTAGGGCACTCTGTCCTCCCATTTTGTCCTCTTATTCCCTTCTTTTATATCCTTCAACACACTTCTCCATGGCTTTATATTTATATCAGCCCTACACGAATAAAGAAGCATTAAACGAAAAGATCATTCACTTACATATCATATTCAAGCATAAAGAATTCAAGTCCAAAACAAAACTAACCAACCAAGTATTTAAACGACGAACGTTCAAAAAAAAAAAAAGAGGAAGAAACAAAGAAAGAAAGAAAATGTCATATTTCGATTAATGTCGTTAATGCCATTAATGCTAGATTAGGGATTTTTTTTCAAACTAGCTGGGCTTAAAAGTCAATACTTCATTATCATAATAGCTAAGTCATTCTGTAAATACTTAATGCAAGATCCATTTTTCAACAGGCAGTACTTAAAGATTAATTAGTGGGATAACTAAATTTGGTGCTGAATTAATGCTGTTTTTAAAGATATCTCCTACTAGACAGTACACATAACAATTAGTACACTTATTTCAGTAATAATTTCTATTTGACTTCAAAAGGTGCTAGGCTTTGATCCCGAGATTTATTCCATGGAGCATTAGATATTGTCCAATAAATCTAATGGCGAATTACAACTATACCCCCATGAGTTTTAGAAAAATTATAATTTAATCCACGATTTTGTGTAAATTATGATAACCTCTTAGATATGTTCCGTCCAACAATGAAATATTGAAGTTAGGGTTTTGTTAATTTTTAATTTGAAATTTCGAAATTACCCCTTTTTTTGGTAGGGCTTCATTTTATAGCTATTTTTTAGTGAATAAACTGCCCCCAGGCTGTTTTGCAATATTTCAAATTATTGGAGAAAAATTACAAAAGCGAGGGAGATAATTATCAGGGAATATTGCTAAAAATCCCTTTTGCAGCAAAAAACAATTTTCACCAAAATTAATTAGTGAATATTTTATTCTTTTTTTAAAAAAATTATTCAATTGTAGAAGTTAATATTATCTCAACTATAGTTTTGTATAACTTAAAATACAATAAAATAATTTATACAAAAATTTAATTTAATAAAATCAATTTTGAAACAAATCAATTTGAACAATTGAAAAAACGAATTTTTATTGGAAAAACCAATTCATTAAGTTTCGTAGCTTCAAAAGTCAGCCATTTTCAGTAAAAGAATGAATTGTTAACCTTTCTGTGTTGAAAAAATTGTAATTAATGGGACTTTTGAGCATGGAAGTTTATAAAATAGACTTTTTAGCAAATTTTTACAATTATTATAAAATCAAGGGCAAATTGCACTTCAAAATATTACATAATTCAATCACAACCCTATTAAATGTAGATTTACAAAATATATAATTGCTATTTATCTTCTCAAATATGCAATTTAGATTGATTTGGTTAAGTGAACTAAGTAGTAGAACATATGGATTCATTAACTTTAAAACATATATTATATAGACTAATTAAGTTAAATATATATACATATAATATATTATGGTGAAAATTAACTATAAATAAAAAAAACATGATAAAAACTTTTAAATGGATAAAATGTTGAATAAGATATTTTGAAGGGGTTAAATGTATTTAAAGAAACAAATTAAGCGGTAAACTAATATAAATATTTTGAAAAATCCATCAGAAACGAAGTCCTCATGCTCAAGCTCAAGCAATATAGTGTGCAAAGTGCATTGAACTTTATTGAAAAATTTGTCCTAAAATCAATTCATATATGTGTGTGTGTGTATGTGTGTGTGTGTGTATATATATATATATATATATATAGAGAGAGAGAGAGAGAGAGAGAGAGAGAGAGAGAGAGAGAGAGGCATTACCAGCCCCAAAACGACCAATCGGGGAAGACGATATCCAAGCTCCGCCAATCCGAGCAGTACCGAAACAATGGCGGCGGGTCGGATCCGGCCCGCTGATACTGATCCGCCGGCACAACGGGCCTGTCGTCGCAATCAAACATCAGGTCCAGATCCGGCAATTTACCCGGGTACCATCTCATCAGCTGGACGATCCCCCACATCGTGAACAGAGCCCGGGTCTCAATCGACGGCCGGAATTTCTCCACGTAGACTTTCCCGTCCAGAATCGTCAGCCGGAAATGCGCCGTCCGCCGCGCTTTCTCCACCATCTCCGCCGTGATCCCGGTGGCTCTCCAGTGGCGGAGATCCTCGTGGATCCATCGGAAGTATTCGGGGCAGGTTGAATTGGGTGATAAATTCTGGTAGGCTTTTGGGGGATTCGGATAGTCGTGTGCGCATTTTTTGGTTCGGTTCCATGTGGGGCAATCTAGAGGTTTTATGTTGGTCGAATTTTGAGAGTAGTATTTTGAATATTTAGCCTGCAAATAATTGGAAATTTGTTAATTTTTCAAGAATGAAATATTTATATCACTTTTTTAAATAAATTACTTCAGGGTGTTAAGTTTGAAACAATGTTTTAAAATCCGAACCGTTTATCCAACCAAAAAATTAATCGGGTTAAGAGTCATTGGTCTAATTGCCGGTTTAATCGCAGTCGAACCGATGATATAATAATTATGTCATGAATAATATTTAATATATAAAATTATCAAAAATAAGAAATAGTAATAAAAATTTTCATGTATTTTTTATATTTAAAATTAATATTTAATAATTATGTCATGAATAATATTTAATATATAAAAGTATAAAAAATAAGAAATAGTAATAAAATTTTTCATGTATTTTTTATATTTAAATTTAATATTTAAAACAAAAAATACAAATAATATTATAGACAACAATAAAAAAATAAATTACTGACCAATTATAATAGAAAAAGAAAGAAACACATTCCATTCAAGATTCAAATAATAAAAAGTTTATTTAAGAGATTGTAAGTGTCCTAAATCAAACATATCTAACATTTTTAATTAAAGTTTTAAACCATAAAGATAAAAAATAAAATGATGGAACGAGAGTAGAGGGAGAAAAAAAAACTAGGGTTCACTAGTCGAATCATTTTATTGATTGGGTAGTGGTACCGACAGATCAAACTAGCCGGTCCGGATTGGATTTTTAAACATTGATTGAAATATTAATCAAAATTTAATATCCAATTGTATAAAAATTTGTGATAAATAGAATTCTTTCACAAAGATAGTTGGGATGGATTTGTGACGAGATAAATTAACTTTTCAACGAAGAGGTATACAATAATAGAATTGTAACAGATGAAAGTTATTAACACACTATATTATGTGATTTGTATTGTTAGATAGCTAAAAAAGATAATATTATTTTATGTTATAGATTAAGTACAAAATAATGGGGAAGGGTATTGTCAACATGGAGCACTTCAAATTAGGACTTCAATGTAAGATAAGAATTATGGACTTTTTAGGTGCAAAATAATAAATTTATTGTACTTATTTGACGAATTTGGATTCATTATAGATTAGTTTTAGATCCTTTAATAATCAATTTAAACAATATAACTATATCCATTAATATGATGATGAATTTATTTTTTAAAAATTGTTAATTATATCTTACATCCCTAAATTATATACTTTATGTGTTTTGTTTACCCCTGTAACTATGAATAAAAAAATTAGGAGATTCTGAAATCAAACCTTCTTGCCCTTTATCCTTTTCCTTTTGAGTGAGTGTGTATGTGTATGTGGAGATGTTTTCCAATTGACATCTATAGGGTGTCTCGAGAATATTGTATAAAAAAAAACTATGAATAAAAAAATTTATTATAATGATAAAAACCGTAACAAATGCCCATAATAATATCTATATTCAAGAGATATTCAGGGCTATTCAAGAGTGCAGAGTGTAACTAATCAAAAAAAATATATAAATAAATAAATCATGCACTATATCTTTGTTTGGGGACTTTGATACTAAATAGAAATTTAGAGTTACGATCAACTCCAAATTATTGAAATTTATAGCTCTAAATTCTTCCTTTCATCCCGAAAAAAGAAACCTAATTAACAAAACTTTTACTTTGAATATTAATCCAACATAATTAAATAAAATTATCAACCTCCTAACGCACGACAAATTCAATTATATATTTTCCATTCATTGATTTAATTTCTTCATAAAATCCTTCATACTCTTAATCCTCCAAGACGACTCTTTATCTTAAAAGTCTTTTTTTTTTTTTTTTTTTTCCACACACAAACGCACGCACACGGACGTGTCTGAATGTATGGTGTTTTACATATACGTAATATATATGTATATTTATAGATACATACACACACAAAGACACACACATATGTGTGTGTTAAAAGAGGAAAGAAACTTACGAAGTCAATCGGCCAGCCGGCGAAAAACAACAGCGAGAAAAAGAGGAAGAAGAATAAGAGGAGAAGAAAAATAGTGGTTGTTTGCAGAGATTTATATTGATTTTGACGATAAAAAGCAGGCCTTAACCAGAATATCTTCTTCAACTTCTCTTCTTGCTCCCTCATGCTTCTCATTTCCACCTACATACCATGTCTTCGCATATATGTCCTATATGTTTGGATGAATCTATACATCAATAAATAAATATATATTTATATCTATATATGTGTGTGGTGTGTGTGAGCGCATGTGTGAGTGAAGATATATGCATAAAGGGGACGAGGCCAAAAGATATAAGGTACTGTTATTTGGGGATATCTAGTGAAATCCGAACACCTTCATTATATGCGGAGTTAGAATTTGATTTCTTTAAAAAGTATATATAAAATACAGTTTTATATAGATTTGGGAAGACTGTTCCTACGTGTCTGTTTGACTCCATCCAAATATATATATATGTATATTAGGTACAAATATGTTGGAAAAAAAAATTATTTACCATCCACAGTATGTAGGTTTTTATAGTTTGTCATATAAACTTTTTTTTTTTACCGGTTGCTATCTAAACTTCACATTTTTTACAAATTACCATCCAAACGCATATTCCGGCGGAATCTGGACGGAATATTCCACCCTTATGAATGTCATGTGACAGACCTAGGCGGAATATTCCGCCGGAATATGAGCCTGGATGGTAATTTTTAAAAAAACGTAGAGTTTAGATGGCAGCCGATAAAAAAAAACAAAAGTTCATAAAGCAAACTGTAAAAACCCGCATACTTTTGGTAGTAAATAATTTTTTCCAAATATATATTTATATATATATATATATATTGTGTGTGTGTGTGTGTGTGTGTGTGTGGTAGGAGAATTCCAACAAGTGTGTGTGTGTGTGTGTTCAATTTGATTTCTCACAAATGTAGATTAAAGTTGAATAGAGTTCTAGACATTGACAAACTTAGAATGCCGTGTTTGATAATCTTGGATCCTCATTGGTCCTTGCTTTTATTTGTGTACTTAGATTGTTTATTGAGTTGGATAGTATTAATTTCCTTCGCATTGTTTCTTCTAATTTGCCCCAAGTCATACGATTTGAGTAGTGCCAAAATCAATAAAGGAGATATAATTTCAAGAATTTGGAGACGACTTTGACAAATACTCTTGAAGTAATGACTTGTACTTATATTTAGTCGTTGGACTTCGATGAAAAAAAACAAAAAAACACAAAACAATAAACATCTGTGATAATTACTATTTGCACCCCTATGTTATATGTCATGTTGTATTTATACTCATGAACTGCAAAATATAATAATCAACTCCTCATTCATCAATGTTGGGGCTGATTTATCACGTTTTTTTTATTGTTATGGTGGACTAATTTGTTATACTTTATAATTTTTATATTTCTTTTATAAAAAAATGATTTTTGCTGGTTATCTAATTACCCCCTTTAAAAGTTGAACTCGCAATCGATGTGTTCCCCAATTAATTGGTTATATTGTGTAGTTAAGGAAATAAAACACAACATAGAGTATCGTAATGGAATGTAAAAGTGTAGTAAACTTAAAACTTTTTGTATGTTATTTTTTTTTAGTGCTTTTCAAGTTTATCAAAAGCCCAAATATTGCCTTAAACTATTTTAAAACTATGGCAAATTAGATTTACAACCATTAAATGTATAGTATAATTATAAATTAGTCTCTGTTATTTTGAAAATTATAAGTAACCCTTCGAGGTTTAGAACGTTCTTGTAAATATTAATAAAGATGACTGATATGACTTGCTCGCATCCACAGTAGTCATCCCAAGTCCCAACCATCAAGAGATGCGTCTTGTCAATAATGATAAAATTTTTCAATCAATTTTGTGATTTCACTAATATTCACTAAGTAATTTTGTTTTATACCATCACAACCGCTATTGAGTTTCGTCATATATAATCCAACATCACCATTACTTTTTTTTTTAAAATTGACTTAATATAAAACTCATACATTGTGAACTTTTTAAGATCATATGAATCCCATCTTAAAACTCTACCGAAAATCCCAAAAAGACAATTAACAATTATGTCTTGCATTAATGAATCTCAGAGTTCATATATAACTTTAAAAATTTTACAAATTAATTTATAATTATACTATATTCCAACGAATGTAGCCGTAGTTCATTTATAACTTTAAAATTTTACAAATTAATTTATAATTATACTATATTCCAACGACTGTAGCCGTAAGTTTTCCTAAAATTTACAACCACCGTTAAAGTAGTCAAAGAATAATTGAGATAATTAATCTCCCACGATTATTGTTCTAATAGGGTTGTGGTCCAAATCTTGAATCCTCCCAAGCATGTTCTATCGAGTGAATAGTGTGAAAATAGGAGATAACGTGTGAAGGTTGATACAATTTTTTTTTTCTTTTAACCCCATTTTATCATATGCATAGTGTTGTTGCAAATGTCACACCACACATGAAATTTATCTTTTAGTTTTTTTTTTGATCATTTCATAAAAAATAATGTTGTTAACTTTAAAGGATGCAATAAATCAATAGTTCCGCGAAAGCAATAAACTTAGGACCGTCAAAATTCAAAAAAATTTCACGTGCTCTCCCTCTCTCTCTCTCTCTCTCTCTCTCTCTCTCTCTCTTCCTGAATTAACATAACATTTTCAATTAATAACCTTAAATATCATGAAGGTAGAGCAATTAAGATAAAACGAAGAAAAGACCTGTTCACACAAAATTTTCTGTATCTGTAAAACAAACAAATACAATACAAGAAAAAATATGTGACAAATATTTTGAATTTGAAGAAATGATATAATTTAAAAGGAAAATAATTTCCTAGTAGACTAAATCCCCTAATTCTTCTCTCCGAATTTGTTTCCGAGGGCTTGAAGCTTGTTCTCGGATGAGTGATGTGATTCCTCCCTAGATTTGCGGAATGGAAGTCACGATTTACCTTGAAGTCAAAGGTCGGCTTTGAAATCGAAGGCGTTGAAGCACTTGCCCTTTGAAGACGAAGTAGAGCCTTTGTGGATGCAGTACGTCGTCGTAGCGGTTGCTTGCAATTTGAAGACTTGAGAATTTTGAGAGCTCGTACGAAGGTTGTATTCTTGTGAGCTTGTTTCTCCGTGTATTCAAGACTTTTTGATTTCTTCATGGCTCTTCAAGACTTCTTGATGTTTTTTGAGCTCCAAATGACCCCTATTTATAGGCGTCTATGCAGGATCTTTGGATTGCTAGCAATCTATTTGATATTTATCTCTTTAATATAACTTATTTTTAAAGAGAAAATACCATTTATGTGTCATTATTTGATTGGTCCATGCGACCAAATGCGCCACTTGTCACCATGTGATTGGTTTTGGATTTTCGGGCTGCAAGACTTGATTTAATTGGCCGAAACACCTCATATTGACACTTGGCGAGCTCTTATTTGTTGGTAAAATAAATATTAAAATATTAATTAAAATTAACTATTTAATATTGGAATTAAATTTAGGAAATTTCAAAATATAAAATAGAAAATTTAATTAATATTTAATATTTTAATTTACACTTGTTAATTTTTTATTGGGCGAAATTTAATCGCCAACAAGACCCATTAAATAAATTTCTGTGATTTGGTAACGATTTTATTTCCAATCGACTGATAGTTCTGAAATATCATGATCGTTTATCATGCAAGTTGCATATTCAAAATTCAAACATCAGTAATACGATATTAGAGATTTATTTGAATCCAATATGTGCTTTTTGGATAATCCAAGAAAAGGAGAAAATACTTTCTGCTATTCGAACTATGTTTTTTTTAAAAAAAAATTTGCAATTTGAACTTTTTCTTAATTGCCAATTATCATTTAAATAGCACGAATTTTGGACTTTACCATCTAAGAGCACTTTTCAGTATGAAAAATTTTCGAAATTTAGTCGTGTACCTTGTAGATTATATTATTAAGGGCATATCCATCATTTTGTACACGTGTAAAAATGAACAAAAGTAGCACACACATCCATACGGGAGGGGTCGTTTATTGCCCAAAAATGGCTGACGTTAAATATGAAAAACATTAAAGTCATTTAGTTACGTGGAAACAAAAAAAAAAAAAATCATATGGCAAAGTGTAAAAAGTAATTTTGGGCTAAGTGTTTTTCCCCCCTAAAAAAAAAATAATTACAAAAATTTTAGATACTTTTCAAAATCATGAAAAAGCCCTACCTTCACTTAACTGTCTAGGAAACATGTAAAAGCAAAATAAAATCCTCTGCAAGCATTTCATTTCTCAGCCTTAGTATTCTTTTAGCTTATTTGATAGCACCCTTTTTATCGGGGGTGTTTGCAAACACCGTAAAAAACAAAAACAAAAACAAAAACAAAAAAAAAAAACTTTTTCTACTTTTACTGAAAAAAAAGTAGTTGTGTAATATTTTGTTTTGCTATTTTTGTTTAAAAAAGTTAAATAATTTAAAAGTTGGAAGTAGCTTTCAAACTGTTTTTTCCGACTTCTAATTACTTTTTTAAAATTCAACTACTATTTTTTGTTTTTCTTTCTTTCCAAACACTACCGACTTTTTTTATTCAACTGTTTTTTTCAACATAAGTGTTTGTAAATATCCTTTTAGTCTATTGATAGCCCTATCCTTTTACAACAATAATTTGGGCCTATTAGATGCTACGCAATTGGATAGTGTCCAATTGGCGTTTTCAATTGTTGGATTGAAATGATGATGTAATAATGTTTTTAAAAATATTTTTTGATATCATCTTATTTAAATCAAACGATTAAAAATATCAATTGAGTAGCATGAACAATTTCCAATGATTTGATTGTTGAAAAGCAAATAAAGGATCCTTGGATTTATAAGCTGACATAGTGAACCAGTATCCAAGTGCATTAAAATGATCAGGGTAAGCTACTCTCATGTTTTCTAAGTTAACGTCAAAATGCTAAATATTTCATAAGAATTCATTTCCACTTTTTCTTTTTGGCTTTTTGACTCCTTTTACTCCTCTGTTTTCCTATAATTAACGTTTTAGTAACAAAGAATTCGTTTAAAAAACATTTATCATTATCAAAATTTGAGTATGCATTTACCAATTTTTTCGCAATATACATTTCTACTCTAATAAATACCTTTTGTAAATTTCTAAAAAAATATCTCACCTACGCATTAATCAGATGATAGTATGCCAATCACATCATGATTAACTAAAAGGTAATTTTTTATATTAATCTAAAATTACAATTATTATAATTTTTCCTTAATCTATATGTGAAATTCTAAACATCAACTAAAAGTAAATAAAGGGAGTATCAAACACAGCACGACGCTCCAACTGTTCATTAGATGCTATCAATTTGGATAGTATTCAAATAGTTTTTTTTATCCATTGAATCGATTATTATGATGTTATAATTTCACTTTTTGATATCATCATATCCAAATTTAGTGGTTAAAAATACCACTTAAATATATTACCCCATTATTACCCAAATGAATAGAATGAAATTTCCCCTATCAAACATAGAGAATTGATCAAATATATTGTCTTTATTAAAGTAATAAAAAGTTTTTGTACACAACAATGATTCTAGGATTGTTAATTATTGGGGTTAAAACCTAATGTACTTATTATTTAGGACTGCAGATAATGGGTTGATCATAATTTTTTTTTAAATTTTAATATAGAGTCAAATGTTTATATAATACTAAATTAATTAATATTTAATATAAATAATTTATATATAATAATTGGAAAAAATATTCACATTACTACATAAAAGACATGTAGGGACACATTTTGGGAGAGATTTTCATAAATGTGTCCCAACAGCCTTCTTATTGAGACACTAGTATAAAAAGCGTCCCATGTGCCTTCGTTACGTTATTTTTGTTAGGACATTTTTCAATAATTGTCTCAATTGACCATATGTGGAGACGCTTTTACAAATGTGTCCTAATAAGGTCAAATTATGTTGGGATGATTTTTGAGAAGTGTCCTAATAGCACAATGTAATACTAGTCAAAGTGTCATAATAAAAGCTATAGTGACGCTTAGACACTACAAGAAAGCATGTATATTTCGGCAAAATTTTTTCACCGGATTTTCACTGGAAAATTCCGACAAAAATTTTCAAGAATCCGACAAAATGTGCCGCATTTTTGTCGGAAATATTGGCGCCAATGAAAGCGCCAAGTTAATAAATTACATATTTACAAAACTTAATAAAATAAAATAATTAATAAATTACAAAATTAATATTAAATTGAAAAATATTAGGGTTCGAACCTACGACAAATGCAAAAATATGTGCCTTTTCTGTGTGCATATGATCCGGGGTTCGAACGTCTGCAAGTGGCCAACAAATGAAAAGGTCTCTAAATCACTTTATTGGCGTCCTTATATAGCTCTTGTTTAGTAGTGCATGATCAGTGGAGTTGCTCCACTTGCAAGACTTTGTAGTCGTCTATGTTTGACCAGTGGGGTAAACATCTACAGACTTTTGTGCAGGCGTTTATTGGAGCTTATCCGCAGCCGGCCTGTTATGCTACTTTATTATTTGCAAGTGGCCATCTTTAATCAATAATCACCAAAGCATACCAAATCATTTAGCTACCACAGTAGATACTTCCATCAATACATCTTCAACTTTCTGAAACTTGATATCTGAGATATGGCAGCTTATGGAGCCTTAGTCTCTCTTATGCATATCATAGACCGTATCCAAAACCATCCTCGCCTCCCAATTTCTCTCAACAAAGAACAAGTTGAATCTCTCACTGAAATGATCACTTTTTTGCAAGACTTTCTTGAAGTCTATAATTCCCATGGCGGCAACAATAAAGTAGATGACTTGCGGAGACGCATCACAGATGCAGCTTACGCAGCAGAGGATATCATCGAAGCCCATGTAGTCTATCAGATTCTTGCTCAACCCACAAGCACGAATGATGGGCAGAACATCACTTCAGTTGACTTGTATCAAGATCCACAGAAAGTGATACAGGGCATGGATTCCTTGGAGGAAGAGGCGAAGGAGATTATAGCCAAGATCGGGATCCGAGATCAGCTGCAAAGAAATTCAGCTCCCGCTGTTTCGTCAAGATCTCCTTCAATGGGGCAGAACATCACTTCGGTTGACTTGTATCAAGATCTACAGCAAGTGATGCAGGACATGGCTTTCTTGGAGAAAGAGGCGAAGGAGATTAAAGACAAGATCGGGATCCAAGATCAGCTGAAAAGAAATTCAGCTCCCGCTGTTTCGTCAAGATCTCCTTTCACGGGGCAGAACATCATGGTGGGCTTTGATAATGTGATGAAAAATACGATGGAGAAGCTCATGGGGCACCAATCTGATCACTATATCATCCCGATTGTTGGCATGGGCGGGATCGGTAAGACTACACTTGCTAGAAATCTTTATGAAGATCAAAGAAGTGTAGATCATTTCGATTGTCGTGCTTGGGTGACGTTATCTGAAGAATATAACGCGAAGGAAATCCTTTCCAAAATTCTCTCTCAAGTGAGTAAAGGAAGTTCGAGCGGAAGCAGTGAAAAAGAATTAGGAGAAAAATTACACAAAAGTTTGTTTGGTAGGAGGTATTTGGTTGTATTGGATGATATTTGGGGTAATAAGGCATGGGAAGATGTAAAGTTCTACTTGCAAGATAATAACTGTGGAAGTAGAATAATTGTAACTACTAGGATATCTGATGTGGCTATGCATTTAACTGGTACAAGTGGCCATCAGATGAATTTCTTAGATGATGAAAGAAGTTGGGAATTACTTCGTACAATTGTATTTGGAGATAATGGATGCCCACCTCAATTCAAGAAAATTGGAAAGGAGATTGCAAAAAATTGCAAAGGACTTCCTTTGTCAATTACGGTCATTGGAGGGCTCCTAGCAAAATCTAATGGGATGTTAAAAGATTGGGTATATGTGGCAGAAAATTTAAATTCAGTCGTAAGTCTAAGGGATGATGAACGATGCTTTAAGATTCTACATACCAGTTATGATTTGTTGCCAGTTCATCTAAAGCCGTGTTTCCTTTATATGGGGACTTTTCCCGAAGACAGTGAGATTCGTGTTTCCCAACTCATCAAACTATGGATTGTTGAAGGATTTCTAAAACAAATTAGCGGCAAAAGCTTTGAAGTGGCTGCACAAGAGTACTTAAAGGATCTTATTGATAGAAATCTTATTATAGTTCGCAAGTGGGGATCTTCAAAAGTAAGATCCTGCAACATCCACGATCTTTTGAGGGAAATATGCCTAAAAGAAGCTCAAAAAGATAAGTTTCTTTGTGCCACAATCCAGAATAGTATTACATTTCCAGGAGGCATGAATACCCAACCCCATGTGGCCTTTTCTCGAAGAACATTGATGAGGGTGGAGATTTTTGCTAGACTATGCCGATCCTTGCAAGTCACATCACCTATCTGTTCTTTGGTGCGTGATCTTGACAAAGTGTTTCCATCACTTGATGTAAAATTGTTAAGCGTACAGAAGAAAGTTGATAGATGTTTGTATGATGGGGAAGAAAGATATAGCTTAGATGCTGTTTTACAACTTGTCAACTCGCGGTACCTTGCTATTATGGATGGGTGGAATCAAATTAGTGACATATCATTTTCTTCTTCGATCTACCACTTTTGGAATCTACAGATGTTGATTGGTAAGAATCTGAAAATAAAGGCTGTTGCACCAACTGAAATTTGGAAGATGCCTCAACTCAGGCATGTCGAGTTCTACAAACTCTATGTCCCGGATCCTCCGAGTGACCACATGGATGAGCAAGATGACTTTGTTCTGGGGAATCTACAAACCCTCTCAAAACCAATAAATCTCATATTCGGCAAAGAGGTGGTTAAGAGAATTCCCAATGTCAAAAAGTTGAAAATATCTTACGAGGAATTTGAGGAGGGATTTAAACTAGCGTCACATTATTGTCTCGACAATTTAGGCTGCCTACATGAACTCGAATCCCTTGCTTGCTCTTTTTCTGATGGGCCATGTCGGAGTGATTTGCTGCATAATCTGACCTTCCCGCGTTCGCTCAAGAAGTTGACTTTATACGGCAGCGAGCTCCATTGGGAGGACATGAGTACCAGAATAGGTTCATTGCCACTTCTTGAAGTGCTCAAACTGAAACGCGGGTCCTTTATTGGGCGCAGGTGGGAAACAGTTGAAAGCCAATTCCTTAGCCTGAGAGTCCTGGTGATTGACTTCTGTGTAAGTCTGAGACACTGGACGGTGGAGAGCACCCACTTTCCACGCCTTGAGTGCCTTGTTCTTCGAGGAATATTGAACTTGAAGGAGATCCCTTCGGGTATTGGAGAAACGCTGAAATCAATTCACTTGGATAATTGTTCCGACTCTGCTGTCATTTCTGCTAGAAAAATATTAGATGAACAAGAGGAATTTGGGACTAAAGGTTTCCAAGTCACAGTGCGCTTGGCGAAACAGAAACCTCAATTGCAGATCTTGGCAAGTCACAACTTTCAAGTTAAAGTTGTTCGACCATGAAAATAAATATTACTTGTTTCTTTTCTTTGTTTTTGTTTGTCTCGGGTAACTTCAGCTTCATGTGAACCTGAGGAGACTCTACTTACTTTCAAGGGGCTATGTTCTATCAATAATGTAAAACATGTAGTCCGAGTGAGTCTTAACAATATTTTTGCTTAATTTTGTTGCGTGATTGCTGCATATTGTAGCAACAACTTTGACAGCAAGACGAGGAATTTTTGCTCTGTCCTGCGTCTGATTCCCAGCAAGATATTTACAGTAGCAACTACATATTAAAAAATGAATAAATTAGTAATAATATAAAAATTGATAATAAAAAATTTGTTACAAATTAAATACATTTAGTGATAAAAAAATTATTTTTACATAAAAAAATATATCGATAGTGATAATATAGTGTTTAAGTTGTTACCATTACTAATTAGTAATCTATGGTGACAACTTAGTTATGATAAAATTTCGTCACCAAGTTATCAAGTTGTCACCAATTGTCACGGTGACAACTAAAATATCAGCTCTATCACCAATGAGTGATAGTAGGATAAAATAAAAGGTGTTATCACTAAATAAATTTAATTAGTGACAACATAAAAGGCATTGACAATATTGACACTTTTTTATTTTGTTACTAATATTATTTTTTCTTGTAGTGATCATGATTTTCTTAACTTTCAATGCAAGTTATTACCTCACAAGGGATTCCACTTTACTTACTATAGAAGCTTTTGAGACTATTTAATTTCGCTAATAATATAGATAGATCACATAATATTTAGAATGAATTTAAAATTGCTCTTTGAGAATTAATTTTCTTTATATTATTAAAAGTAATGAACAATTATGATAACATTAGAAATAAAATGATAAGATTAAGGTACTACACCCGCGAATTGGCGTTATTCCCAAATCAACATCCGCGGTGTTAAAGGCGAGATCGAGATATCCTTCACAGAGATTATCAAATCCAAATGTTTAATCCACAATAAAGATGTTAAACCGGCGAATTGCTTTTATTCTCAAATCAACATCTATGATTTTCAATGCGAGATCCAATGTGCTCTTCGTGGAGATCATTAAATCAAGACTCTCAATCAACAATTAAGGTACTAAGCCTACAAGTTGGCATTATTCTCAAATCAACATCCCCGGAGTTCAAGACATAACTCACAATTGGCTTTTATTTCCCAAATCAAAGTCAACTCAAGTCTCCGATATTCACTACATTTATCAAAATTCCGGCGTTCGATTCATAATCAAGTTGTGAATCTTACGAATCGACGTTATTAAAGAACAAATCAAATTTGAAGGAGATCAAACCACCGAATGTGCTCCCAAAATGTTTGAATTTCCAAATTTCCAATTTTAAAAGGGAGAAAGAGAGAATCAAATAGAGAGATTGTATCCACACTCTTCTCATTATATATAATAAATTCAATTTCTACAATTTTTCATTTGTTTAATAGGCACAAAATCTGGGTTACAACATCATGCCCACTTCTTATCCGAGAAGCTCTGTGTGTTTAAATTCCTCTGCTTTCTTTGCCAAACAAATTTAATAGAATTAGTAATGCATTATCACTTATTATTACTTTAGTTTTTTTTAAAAAAATAATTATGCCACAAATGTACAAAAAATGTCTTATATTTGTAACGGTATCAATCACAAATTTTTTGATAACAAGCAGTGTGTTTTCTTGTAGTGTATGTATATACATACTAGGTAAAATACATTAACCACCTCAACGTTTGAGGTCAGTTGTACTTTGATACCCAACAATTGCGAATGTCCACTAATAATACCCAGACCATTTTAAATGTGCTCAAACAACGAATTTTTATGATTTCGACGGAATATTGAAGAATATTTCATTTGAAATGTGGAGCTAATTGCATTTGAGCCCCTTGTGGAGTTGGGAATTGACATAAAACCCTATCAACAAAATAAGAAGTTAATAACTTCCTTATCTATATATATTATAAAAGTGCGAAAAATTTATCGGTACTTTACGTTTTTTCCTTTTTTGTAAATACTAAAGTAGCCTTGTATAAGTGAAAGTAAATAATATTTATTCATGGCTTTTTAGTAATTTAAAAATTAAGAGTTGGACTTCAAATTAAACACTAGATGAAATAAATAGCATGAGTACGAATAAAGAGTTGGACCTTTAAGTGAACTCTATACTATTAAACTTTTATCATACAAAAAAGTAAATAAATAAAAAAAACTGGTGATCCTTTTCAATATGTCCAAACTTTAGTGAAAAAATAATTTATTAAATAAATTCTTCTTTTATAACACTCTTGGATATCAATTGTAAAATAATTTCCTTTTCTAATAACTTTAAACTTGTTAGATCAATTTACTATGTCTTTCTCATTGTGATTTGTGGAGTAATTCATGAAAAAAGTACAAATCCCAACTAAACTTATTGAGTATTATGTTCCCATTTATCAAAAAATTATTATATTAACACAGCAAGTAAATAACTGAAATTTGCAAATAATAGAATTAAAAATTATCCACATGTATCTTATGTGAATGTAAACAAAAAATGACTTATCAGTGGAAATTATAATTATTTTTAACTAATTTACTTCAAATTGGAAAAAGGGAAATACAAACTTGTATCATATTTTAGTGAATAAATGATAATGTAGAAATAGAAAGCTCAAAAAATATGTAGACGACAAAATGAATGTAAAAAAGTTATAAGTGGAGAAATTATGTTCCACAAACTTCACATTGAATAAGGAATCAATTAGGAAAAGAAAACAAATACAACAAATCTCATAAAGAAAAATTACATATGCCACAAACAGAAGTAAAAATAATAAAACTAAAAGAAGATTAAGGATATGATGGAATCTTAAATAAAGAGATTGTTATCAAGTTCTAGAATAAAAAATATTAATAAAATATACAACAAAGGATCTCACAATTTTTACATTAATTTTCTGAAAATAAGTAAAAGTAATCAACATAGCTTTAACAATTTATTGCACGAAATACTTATTTAAACTTTGTATAGATAAACACAAATTCAACAAACTAATAGCATGGTAGTAATTTGGTGTAGGAGTTGCTATATGATGCAATGGATAGAAGGAGGCAATGAAGGTGGAGTGGAGGTGCCGAGGTGGTAGTGAGGTTGTTATAAAAGTAGTGGTTATAATATGAGATGTTGACTTAATGCATGGCAATAGTGTAGGAGATGACGATAACGGTGAAGATAGGGTTGAAGGTGAAAGTGAATGAAAATAATCAAGGATTTGGAAAAGAATATAGTCACGATAATGGTGGTGTATATGGTAGAATAATGTGATTAACATAAATTTTGACTTTACTATATTAAAATTAGTGGTAATGGTAGCGGTAGTGACAGTGGTTCTATGATAGAAAATAATGGTATATGCGAATAGACTTTAGACAAATGACATAAAAGTTTATGGTTATTCAATATCATCTTTAACTTATGTACATATGAAAGAAAGATTTTTAAAAAAATATATTAACATATTTAATTTCAATATGATTGATCTTATTTAAAGTATACACAATCAAATTCTGAAATTTCCTTTAGATTCTTTCCAACATATAGCAAATCTCAAAATCCATAGTTTGTAAGCTGAAAAAATTTATGCGGATCAGCTCCAAATATGGCGGTAATTCGTGGATGAACACTATATCCTTTATAGTAGAATAGTATTCTGGAATTCTCCCATCTATAGGCTTCTTCAACAACTTCTTTATATTCTCTTTTCCATTTATTTGTAGGAACAAATTCTTCATTGGATCCCCTGCTGTTGAAGCTTTCAGATTTATTGATTTTTATTTCAATAACCTCAGCGTCATCTTGAGATTTAGAAGTTTTTTCTTTATTTTTCATAAAGTCCAAAAAGTCTTTATCAGATAATGGTTTATTATCTTGACTTCCAGAAGACTCTGCTTTATTTTTTCCTTTATTCATCTCCTTTTTATCACTCTCATTTTTAGAATCACTCATTTTTTCTTTTTCTTTATTTCTAGATTCAAGGAGCAAATCTAGACTTTCTTGAAGGAAAAGGGTTCTTCTAAGTCCTTCTTGAGAGATATCTGTAACTGTTTTAAAATTTAATTCTATCAAATCTTTAAGAGCTTTATTACTGTCAACAATGTCTTGACAGACCAAGACAATATCGTCTATCTCATTCTTTAGCTCTTCAAGATCCATCTTTCTTTATAAATTTATTCCTGCAGAAAAATAAGAATTTATAAGATGATCTATATCATCAACACAATTTTTGGGAAATTGTTACCCATCAACGGATTTGAAAAGTCTTTACCACCAACCGTTAGATAGTGGACTAGTTGTATGTATAGTGCATACAATCACTCTATTTGCATTTATAGGGAAATGCACACCCATCTCATCCATTTTAGAGTTGGAGAACTCATTCTTTTTCAAATTCTGTATTTCTAGAAATGAAATCGGCTAGAAAATTTTCTGAACCTTTTATATACTCTATTTTGAAACTGTAAAAGGACAGGAAAACTTGCCATCTATGCAACCTTCTGTATTGAGGTGTATTTGGTAATTTATTGAAAACTAAAGATTGTATCTGGGTATTGTCGGTTTGAACTTTAAAAGGCCTTTGATATAAAAAGAGAGAGAATTTCTGAATTCTTTTTATAATGGCTAGAAGTTCTTTCTCATGGGTTGTATAGTTGATCTCAGCTTGACCGAAAGTACCACTTGTATACCTTCATATCTCATTGAGATCGATTTTAAGTAATGTTGCCCAATAAAGATCTGAAGCATCCGTTTGTATCACTAATTTATCATTTTCATTATGAAGTTTTAATTCAGGTAAAGTTTTACATTCTTCCTTTAGATTTTTAACAATCTCTATATGTTGATTACTCCATCCTTTAGTATTATTTTTTCGAAGTAATTTTTGAATCTTATGCTTCTTTTTAGCAAGATTTATTATGAATCCCTCAGCATAATTTAGACAACCGAGAAATTTTTCAATTTGATTTCTATTTTCCAATTTATCAAAAAATTCACAAATTTTCTTAGATATATGGGGTTGAAGTTTAATTCCTTCTTTATTTAATTTTAACCCTAAAAATTCAATTTCTTCTTTACATATTATAGCCTTTCTCTCAGATAAGACTATACCATTTTCTTTACAAGTTTTAGCAATTGTAATATATGAATTTTATGTTCTTCTAAAGTATTAGAAGCAATTAAAACATCATCAACATAAACAACAAGAAAATCTTTATATGTATTAAAATTTTTATCCATTCTTCTTTGATATATAGAAGGTGTATTTTTTTAATCCAAATGGCATAACTAACCATTCGAACCATCCTTGAGGAGAACTAAATGTTGTACATTGTATACTGTCAGGTTCCATTTTTATTTGCCAAAACCCTGAAGTACAATCAAATTTAGAATAATATTTCTTTTGTTTAACTAGATTTAGTAAAACTTCTTTATTAGGGAGATAATAACTATCTGATCTAGTAAAATAATTTAGTCTTTTATAATTTATTTCCATTCTAGATTTTCTTCGTTTTTTCCTCAGCTTCATTTTCAATCATGAAAGCTGGGCTACTAAAAGGACTATTACTCATTCTAGTTAAAGGTGGATTTTTATATAATAATTCATTTATTTGTTTATCAAATTCTTTTCTATCCTTTTCTATGTATAACATAGGTCTTTCTTTTATAGCTATATTTTCAGTTAGCTCTATTTTTACCTTTAGATCTGACTCCTTATAAAAAGTCAGAGGATGATCATTATAATTTTCTTTTAGCTATTTTATTAGATCTTCAAGAGTTATCCATTTTATTGTATATTATGTATTTTTATTGAAATTTTATCATACAGTCCACCAAGCTTCGCTGGCTGAACTCTGAATGGCTCATTTATTCGGGGTAATTTTAAATAATGATTACATTTAGTTTTTAAGATAACAGAATAAAGATTCTATGAATAAAACTGAAATTATTGTAGGAAATCATTTCCTAACAATATATCAGTTTTCAGTGAGTTATAATCATATATAGTATTTATAGTAATAATTTTACTTCCTAATATAACATTTACTTTATTTGCCTTTTTATTAATGTGTTCGGCTTGACCCGTAACACCTTTATTTTTATGTTACCATTCTCTTGCCATTGAGTATAGAGAAAGGATTTAAACAAAGTTATTTTTGAACCATTGTCTATTAAGGCACATGTTGTTATATTAGTATCTTATACTGTTATTTGTACAAAGACACTCAAAAAAAAATTAATTCCCTTCAAGTTTTTTACAAAAGATCTTTATATTTCCAATTTATAATGTAACTCCATGTTTTTCTATTTTATAATAATCATATTAATTTAAGAAACTATTACTTAGAATTATATCGTAATAGTCTCCTGTCATATCACTATCTATGTAACAAGGTACAATTATTCTTAATTCTTCAAAAATTATTGAAACTTGTACCTCTTGATTACAAGTTATTAATTGACCTTCAAAATTTTTATATTGAAATATTGTAGAAGCAACCTTTGCAATTGAACCTTTATTTTTATGTTTTGCAAGGTGATTGTCACTAGCTCCTGTATCTATTAATATATTTGGTCATTCAATATATTCTTGACCATTAAAATATTTAGCATTTATAAATTCAACATTAGTAAGCGGTAACTTACTAACACCTTTTCTAGATATAGTATTTTTCCCAAAATCTATTTGTGGTATCGTACCACTACTAGATCCATATTCTAAAATAGGTTTTTTATTTATTTTAATTTCATAATCTTTTATTTCTTTAATTTCTTCTATCATTGGTAACTTTATTGTTGTTATATCCATACATTCATTATCAATTTCAATATAAGGTTTATCTTGATATATTTTACCATAATTACTATTAGTAAAAGCATATATTGCTCTATAGTAAAAAGTAAATGCTTGACTTTTATCTCTAAGTTTTAAATCTTTTAAAAGTTGAAAGTGTAAACTTAGCATATCATTTATATTCTGATCATTTATATCAACACTATATTTTGGATAACAATCAAAACGAAATTGTGAATATATTAAATTTCCTTCAACTGTTCCCAAATGACTATTTTTAGCATCTATAAACCTTTGGTCATGAAGTGAAATAACCATCGGACTATCTATTCCATCTCTAAATAAAGCTTTAACTAGGATTTGAATTCTACCAAGATAAACATATTTTATCTTCTTTCTTACTTCTTTATTTTTGATTTTATTTAAAACTTGATTTATTGAGGATTTAGTAAGCAAATTTAATCTAATTTTCCCTTTAGTATGTTCAACATTCACAGATTTTTCATCTGCATGATAATTATAAATATTTATTTTTTCTCTTTTTATTAAATCACCAAAAGACTTAAAAATACTTTTGGTAGGATTAGTTGCATCAAGTTTTAAACCATTTATTTTTACTAAAATTTCTTGATCAAAGGTTATTCGTTGAGCATAACCTTCTGATCGTTCATAAATTTCTACTTCTTTATCAGAATCTTCAATTTCAATTATATCTTTATTTATTTTTAGAATTACTAGAGTATTTCTCTTCTTCAATATATATTTCTTTGTCTAGATAATTTTCTATATCAGAGACTTCAGATAATTCATCTTGAAGTTCTATAAATTCAACTTCTATATTTCGAATCTTTTTAGGTATCTTACATTCCGGTGATTTATGTCCAATTTCTCCATAATTCCAACATTGGCATTGTGAAAGATTTTTATTTTTTTTATAGTTAGGTTTTCTTTTAAAATATTTTTCTTTTGAAAATTATTATATTTTTTATACTTTTTTTTATGAAACCTTATTTTCTTTTTATTAATTCTTTCTTTATTACATCCCCATTGACTGGGTACCTCAAATTCATTAGAATATAAAAGTGAATTTTTTTTATTTCTTTTATATAAATCTTGAGATTTACATAATTTACTTAGCTCTGAAAAGAGAAAACTAATTCTTCTTCCTAGAGTTGAAGTTGAATCTTTATTTTATTCCTTCCATTTATTCACTATATATTTATTCCAAGGGTGTGGAAGTTTTAAAAAGTACATATTAAGAGATATACTCTGATCTTCATTACTATAATATTGAGTATAATTATATTCTTTAAATTCACAAGTATATTGTTTTAAATTCTTCATACTACAAATTCTAAGATTTATTAAGTTAGTTCTTGCTTCTTCTTTTTCTTTAAAACTTTCTTTATCAGGATCATGCCAATTTTCTCCTAGAAATTCACTAGAAAGATAGGCAACTAACATTTTAATTCCTTTATCTGTAGTATCTATTAATTTAGTTTGTACATTTCTTTTTATTAAAGCTTTAGTGTTTTCAGTTAATCCTTGCCACCAATTGAAAACAATATCATCAAATATAGCAATTAAATAATCTATTTGTCTATTCGATGTCCATGTATCATCAGCGTTATATAAAAAGAAAACTTTCATTGTATTTGCCCATGAAATTATAGTTTTTTTAGTATCTTCTTTACAATCTATGTTTAATTTAGAACCTCCATGATTTATAGGTTCACTATAATTAGTATCTGGAGTAAATTTATCTAATTATTTATAATTTTTAGTATTCTTTATATGATCATAATATTGCCTTCTATATTTAGGAATAGGCATTATTTCTGATTCTTCAGTTTTCATATCATCTGGTTTTATTGTACCACTTGAGCCTCCAGTTGTATTATTAGTGTTAACTAATACTTCATATTCCTCTATTTCAGAAAGATCTATTTTTTCAAATTGATCAATTAATTCATTAATTTCATTCATCTTTATCTGTTTTTGATTCAGAATTTTGTTCTTTAGGTGGATTAGATGATGTAGCTATGTCTTTACCCTTTTCTTCCTTTTTAATTGCTTCTTCTTCAGCTAATATTTTAAGTAATTCAACATTAATCATATATGCATCAAAGGAATTTGGATGCACTATTTCTTTAACAGTTTTTATTGGCTTTATAATAATTTCTCTTTCTTTTATTTTCTTGTCGAATTTATTTTTCTTTATACAAGTATTTTTTATTAATTCTTCAACATTTGAATTACAAATCTTTAATATTTGAACCTCTGTTTTTAATTCTTTAAGTTCTTAATTTAGAACATATAGTGCTTCAAGTATTTTATTCATTCCCGTAGTTAATTCTTCAATATTTTTATTTATTTTATCCATTTGTATTTTTTATATCTATTCCAAGATATTTGAGCATTTTGTTGAGTAGCTTTTATCTTTTGTTTGCAACTTTGTATTTTTGTTTTATTCTTTTCTGTTTTAATGTGTTCATATTCTCGATTATATTCTTCAAGAATTATATTTAAACTCAAAATTAGATTTATATTATGTATCCATGGTTTAAGATGTTTATTTGTCTTCATAAGCGACTTAAACATCAAGACCTTCTTTTATTTGTTTTATTTTGTTTTCCAAAAAATAAATTCTAAAAGCATCTCCTCTATGATAAGTTGGTTTTCGTAAAATGGAATCCAACTCTTTTTGATATAGATACAATTCTACTTGAAGCCTATGTAATGTATAATTAGGCATTGCTAAGTAGAATCATTACTGCTCTACGTTTTTTATAAGCTTCTAACTTTCTATAGTACAATTCTCTTATCTCAGCATATTTATATGCCTTGGCTTCTTTCTCTAGAGATATCAGGATTTTTTAGTACTTCTCAACCTTTTGGAACTTTTTAGTGCGTTGAAACAGTTTATTCTTCATGGGGAAGATAACTGCCAATCAGTTTTATCACATGAGAAATCACAAGATAATAAATCAAAATTTAAGTTATCACTAAATTCTTTAGTATTTATTTCTTGTAAGTAAATAAATAGCTCTTTAATTATTAAAAGATTTATGATTGATATTTTTAATAAGTCTAAATATTCCATATTTTATAAATTTTTATTGATCTTTATGGCTCTGATACCAATATTTTGCAGGGGTTTTTACTTGATTTAACATAAAAAATTTAAGAAAAATTAATAAGTAATTAAAAATTTAAGATTTGAGTTTAAACAATGTGAATAAGGATGGTTGTGACTTTTTCTATTTTAAACATATTTTTTACAGAAATTTTATATTTAAAATGTACTAAATTGATCAAAAATACTTTAAGATGGGTTTTAGTGAAATAAAGAATAAAAGTTGGGTTTTTAAAAAAACACTCCGGCCCACATGAACAGTAAAATCGAGGTAATCTAGGGTATTTTAAAAGATTTTAAAAAAGTGGGTTATTTTAAAATTTTGAAAATTAAAAAAGGATATAAAAATTGTTTCGTTGGCCATTGTACTATTTCACTTCATTTGGCGGGTAAAAGATCAAGAAAAATATTTTTCCTTCTAACAGAAAAGGACCTTCGTACAACCCATCGAACCGAGAGACACTAGGCTATGTTTTATAAGGTTAGTGAAATGAACCCATGCAAATGTTTGTATTTCTTTGAATTTTTTGTTTTTAAGATTGTTTGCAAATATTATGACTAGACATGATGTTTTTTTGTCAAGAATGATGTTTTTACTAGTTTAGATTTTTCATCGAGAATGATAGTTAAGATATCATATATATGTATATATATATATGGTGTATTACAAATATTTAACATGTGTTTAGTATTTTTTTTAAAGAGATCTCAATTTTTCTATGCAGATTCCAAGGTTTGTATCTTTTTTGTCGGTTGCTTTATTAATTAGCGAAATTTGTTTGGTAATTTGGTACAATATTATGAAAAGAACTGATGTATTCAAAATATTACAAAATTAATCCCAGACAATTAATGAAACATGGTCAACTTTGGTAAAATTTGACAAAAAGATACAATAGAAAAAAAATATTATTATTGAACGATTTTCATTAAAAATCTTAATGGCAACAGACAAAGTGTTATATATAATGTTCACATACGTCAGGATTATCAAATTAATTTTCAAAAATCAAGAATTTTGTTTGTAATTTGATCATATTTTAGGATAGTTCAACATAATTGTCCCTCAAAAGTTAAAACTATATAAACATAAATAGTATAAGGGCAATATCGTCAATATATTTATCTGAAGAGGGGAAGAGTAACATTCATCAGTTTAAAGGGGTAAATAATACAAGACATAATTTGAGGGGGCTAAAATTAGAGAACTTTTTAATACAAACAATGTTCAAATGTACAACCTGCTAGGTCTGGCAATGGGTAGGGTTTTACCCTACCCTAACCCTTACCTTAAAAATACCCAATTAAACATACCCTATACCCTACCCTACCTGATTTAAATATTTACCTATTGGGTATGTATATTGGGTATATCCTATTTTTAGGGTAGGGTATGGACCCTACCCAATCATATATATTTTTTTATTTGTCTTTTTTTGATATTCTATTTTTTTTAACTCACACACATAGTTGATGCATACACACGTATTTACACACACTGCACACACACACACTTTTCATGCACACACTGCACACATACACACTTTTTCTCTCACACACACAAGCACATTTTTCACACACACACACACACATACTTTTTCACACACACACATGCATATTTTTCACACACACACATAATTTTTTTTAGACACACTTTGCACACACATTTTTCACACACACACACATTGCGTGCACATTTTTCACACACACACACACACACTGCGCACACACAAACACATATTTTTCACACACACACACACACACAGTTTCACACACACTGCACACACACTGCATGGAAAAATACACTGCACACAGTTTTCACACAATGTATGTGTGCAGTGTATGTTTTTATACTGTGTGTGAAAACTCTGTGTGTGTGTGTGTGTGCAAACTGTGTGCAGTGTGTGTTTTCACACACTGTGTGTGTGTGTGTATTTTTTCACACACTATGTGTGTGTGCAGTGTGTGTGTGTACTGTGTGTGTTTACACACAATGTGTGAAAACTATGTGTGCATGTTTGTGTTTACACACAATGTGTGAAAAGTGTGTGCAGTGTGTGTTTTCACACTGTGTGTGTATGTGTGTGCATACACACAGTGTGTGAAAATTGTGTGCACTGTGTGTGTGTGTATTTTTTTTCACACACTGTGTGTGTGTGCAGTGTGTGTGTTTACACACAGTGTAAAAATTGTGTGTGCGTGTGTGTGAAAAATATGTGTGTGTGTGAAAACTGTGTGCAGTGTGTGTGTGTGTGTGAAAAATATGTGTACAATGTGCGTGTGTGTGTGAAAAATATGTGTGGTGTATGAATACCCATTGGGTAAGGATGTGTGTAGTGTGTGAATATCCATTGGGTAATAATACCCAATGGGTAGGAGCGGGTAAGGCCCTATCCTAATTCATTCATTTGTAGTAGTATGGGTTATGGTAGAGCATAGATAGATTTTAAAATTTTAGGGTATGAGTAGGGTATGTAGGGAATGAATGGGTACAGGTAGGGTAAAACCCTACCCATTTACAGGCCTACAACTTGCAATGATCACAAGATCACTACCCATGGGCGACAACGGTCTCATCAAAGCAAATACTTTGATTGTTGAAAAGTTAAATTACTGGTTGAGCTAAGACCTAAGTTAATAATTTTTTTTTTTACACGATCAATTTAGGATACATTATAAACGTCAATCAAATGTCACACACATACACTCACTCGAAGAGAAATGAGAGATGATAAAATGGTTCGAATCCATGATCTCAATAGTGTCAAGTTCGAATTAAATTAATTTTATAAAAGACTAAGACTTAGTCACTGAAATGGAACCACTATTAATTAAAAAATAAATAAATAAATAAAATGGGACCACTATCAAAGTGCACTGAACTACTCCGATATTTTCTAAAGAGTCAATTACAAAAACGCCATTCACGCAAGGACTATTTTCACGAAATTTTAAAGAATTATTCATTATTTTTCATACTTTTTTTTTTTTGGGAAGAAATTTTCATACCATATTAGATGTAATGAAAAACGTCCTAACGTCAGGGGTATTTCGTAATCTACCCCTTTTTAGATTAACAACAAATGAAAAAAATAATGAATGAGAATGAGAATTTTTTTTTTTTTTGGCTTTTTTCTTTTTTTCTTTTTTTTTTTGGGGTTCGGGAGTAGGGCTGTTTAGGCATAAAACATTGAACGACCCTTCAACATAGATGATGGTTGTAAGACTCCGGTATCTTTCTTTAGATTGTGTTTGGGTCGACGGTTTTTACACTATGGATTTGAAATTTATAATAACAAATTCATTAAATTTATTTGAATAAATTCATATTGTAATGGATTTTTTTCAAATTCTTTAATTCCTATTTTAAATTAATTTTTGAGTCAACATGATGAATTTAAATCCCATTTAATTTTGAAATTATTTAAAGTTCTTTCCCTCAAATTCTTCATGTAAATTCAAATCCCTCGGTTCAACCAAAGCCATAAAAGTAAAGAATAAAGGGAAATTCTTATTCGAGTTTGGTCGCACCAAGATTAATCACGTGACAAGTATTTTACACTTGTAATATGATTGGTGTACGATATAGGGTGAGTGACCAATCACATGGTAAATATATTAATATTTGCCATATAATTGATTGAGTACGGCTAGGTTTCGAAATTTTTTTGGCAAAATACACTTAACCACCTTAAACCATACTAACGTAACACTTTACCCCCTGATACTATGATAACCTTCACTTAACCCTCCATTCATCTTAATTCATACACAAATAAGAAATTAACTATTACTTGTAAAATATCTAAAAAAAAATTAGTGAAAGGTGTTTTCACTAAATAAATTTAATTAATGACAATATAAAAAGTATTGTTATTTAATACAATTATTAATGATAATTTTTATATTGATGTTTTTTTATTTTGTTATTAATATTATTTTTTGGTGTAGTGATCGTGATTTTCGAAACTTTCGATATAAGCGATTGCGTCACAAGGGTATTTCACTTTACTTACTATAGAAGCTTTTTGAGTATAAAATTTTCACTAAAATTAATTAAGGGATGTTTCTAACTTGGAATAAAATATTAAGAGAGTAGTCGTAATATTTCACTGGCCTAACTTCATGGGATTTTCCGTAATATATTGAACAATGACAATTCAATAGTTTTGTATTCTTTATAGTAAACATCCAGAGAGATTAGAGCAGTCTCAAATTGACCTTCTCGGTAACCACTAATGGCTAATTAATGGCAACTTGGCAAGTGGTCATTTTTTTTTTGTTTTTTTAATTTCCCAAAATATTTAGCCACCGACCACAGTAGCAATTCCATTTTCATCACCTGCACTACTTCCCAGCATTGTTATTGCTTTTCTTTCTAATCAAAACTCAAGATCATGTCAGAGGTGACAAGTTATGCAGCTCTAGTTTCTCTGATGAATATTATAGAGCAGATCCAAAATCATCCTCGTCCCCCGATTTCTCTCGACAGAGAACAAGTTGAATCTCTGAGTGAAAAGATTGCTTTTTTGCAATATTTTCTTGAAGACCGTAGTCCCTATGTTGGCAGCAAAGAAGAAGAAGGAGGCTTGTGGAGTCGCATCGCAGATGCAGCTTATGCAGCAGAAGATATCATCGAATCCCATATAGTCCATCAAATTCTTCCTCAATCCTCAACTCCCTATGGGGGAAACATGAGTTCCGTTGACTTGTATCAAGGTCTACAGAGAGTGATACGAGACTTGGATTCCATGAAGAAAGAGGTGATGATGGAGATTGAAAATATTCTAGATGATCGGCTGCACGGGAATCCAATGCTTGCTGTTCCAGCAAGATCTAATCCGTCCACGGGGCGGAACATGACGGTGGGCTTTGATGATGTGTTTGAGAAAATCAAGGATATGCTCATCAGCCACCAATTTGATCTTCGGATCATTCCAATTGTTGGAATGGCCGGCATCGGTAAGACAACACTTGCTGGAAATGTTTATAACTATCCAGATATTGTACATTGCTTTGATATTCGTGTTTGGGTTGGCCTTTCCCGAGAATCTAGTGCGCAAGAAATCCTGTTGGGAGTTCTTTGTCAAAATTACCATGGAAGCATGGAAAGCTTGAATGAAAAAAGTGATGAGGAGTTAGGAATTATGTTATACAAACGTTTATGTGGCAGGAAGTATTTGGTTGTATTAGATGATGTGTCGAGTAGTTCATCTGTATGGGACGAAATAAAATTTTACTTTCCAGATAATAAAATCGGAAGTAGAATACTAATAACCACTAGGACAACAGAAGTGGCTTTACGTTTAACTGGTACACGAGGCCTTCAGATGCAGTTTCTAGATTAAATAAGAAGTTGGAAATTACTTCGCAAAATTGTATTTCGAGAAGATGATTGCCCCTTTGAATTGGAGGAGATAGGAAAGAAGATCGCTAAAAAATGCGAAGGACTTCCTTTGTCCATTGTGGTAATTGGAGGAATTCTAGCAAAATCTGATTCGGCAGGAATATGGGAATATGTGGCAGAAAATTTAAGCTCAATTTTGAATGAACACTGCTCAAAAATTTTACATATCAGTTATGATGAGTTGCCAATTTATCTAAAGCCATGTTTTCTTTATATGGGGATTTTTCTTGAAGATGATGTAATTCGTGCTTCCCAGCTCATAAGGATGTGGGTTGCTGAAGGATTTGTAAAACCAATTGGGGGCAAGAGCTTGGAACAGGTTGCAGAATATTACTTAGAAGATCTTATAGACAGAAATCTCGTTTTGATTCGTGAGCGGAAATTTTTATCCAGAAAAGTAAAATCCTGCAGCATCCATAATCTCTTGAGGGACATGTGCATCAGGGAAGCTGATAAATTTAAGTTCTTCCATGTCCCAACCCAGAATAGCACTGAATTTATGGGAGACATAGGTACTCAACGCCGCCTTGTAGTTCGTGCAAGGGAGGAATTCCCGAGAGTATGCCGTGCCTTGCAATTTACATCACCTACTCGTTCATTGATATGTGATTTTCATGAAGTGTTGCCATGGTTGAATTTTAGATTGTTGAGGGTACTGAAGGCTGTTGATAGATGCGTGCATGATGGAGAAAAAAGGGATAGCGATGGAGAAGAAAAGGATAGCTCAGATACCATTTTTCAGCCTGTGAACTTGCGGTACCTTGATATAGTAAATGGGTGGAATCGAAATAGTACCGCATCAAATCCTTTGTCATTCCACCTCATGTGGAATCTACAGACATTAATTGTGAAAGATCCGAATGAGAGGGCTATTGCACCACCTGAGATATGGAAGATGCCTCAACTCAAGCATGTCGAGTTCAATGAACTCTATATTCCAGATCCTCCAAGCGATCATGTAGACATGCAAGATGACTTTGTTTTGGGGAACCTACAGACCCTCTTGAAAGTAGTAAATTTCAAGTTTGGTGAAGAGGTGGTTAAGAGAATCCCCAATGTCAAGAAATTGCAATTATCTTATGATAAGGAAATTGAGGAGGGGTTTGATGTGGCGTCATATTATTGTCTCAACAATCTTCATCATCTAGAAAAGCTCGAATCCCTTGCTTGCTCTTTCTTTGATGGGCCATGTCGGAGTGACCTGCTGCATAACCTGACCTTCCCACATTCACTCAAGGAGTTGACGTTATATGGCACCGAGCTCTATTGGGAAGACACGAGTACCATTATAGGTTCGTTGCCACTTCTTGAAGTGCTCAGACTGAAACACGTGTCTTTAATAGGATGTGAGTTGGAAACAGTTGAAGGGCAATTCTGTCGCCTGAGAGTCCTGATAATCGGCTATTGTGACAGTCTGAGACAGTGGCTGATAGACAGCTGCCACTTTCCATGCCTAGAGAGCCTGGTTCTTCGACACTTGTATAAGTTGAAGGAGATCCCATTGGGTATTGGAGACATCCCAACACTTCAATTAATTCAGTTGGATTTTTGTAGCGATTCTGCTGTCATTTCTGCTAAACGGATACTAGAGGAACAGGAGGACCTTGGTAATGATGGCTTGCAAGTTAATGTTCTCTTGTTGGAGGAGAATCATGAATTGCAGAGCTTGGCAAGTCGAAACTTTCAAGTTAGACTATTGTCTGAAGACTAGCTGGTTTCATAATGAAAATAAAGCTGGAACTAAGAAGCCCAATTCATAGTAACTCTTTATCGAGGCTGCTTGGTTTGACCTGTGATTTCCCATAGTATTTCTACTTATGTTATCTTTTGTCTTTGTTTATTTGTTTGTTTGTTTTTTCCTTTTTGGTAACTGTTTGTACTTTCTTTGGGCGTTTTAAGTTGTATCAATATTGTAAACACATAATGTCGCCTTGTCTAGCAAAGTGGTCATGATGGTTACAAAAGCACCAAGAAAAGGTGCAATGGTAGAACAACTAAGTAGCCAGAAATTCTTGTTTGGAAGGATGGGAGTTCAGGTCAAATTTCTATAAAATATTAAAGGGGGTTTTATGATTAGGGTGGAGGGCGAAATTCAAATTTTTTATAAAAAATGCATGTAAATTTTAGCTCGATATGAATTTGTGACACACACGTGCCAAGAAGGTTGTTCTTCTTTTTTTTTCTCTTTCTTTTTTAACTTTTTGGTCCCTGGTGATGAATGCATAGTTGTAGCCCTACTTTGCAGAAGAGTTCAAGGCCTTTGATTTAATGGATGCCCCGCTTTTAGAAACGTTGGGAGATTAACGCAAGAATTTAAATTCTGACAGTGTGCGTATTATTAAAAATAAATAAATAAATAAGAGAGAGAGAGAGAGAGAGAGAGAGAGAGAGACTAAATTACAATAGTCTTGAAACTTCAAATTAATACTAGTTGATTAGTGTGATATTTTGGTATTTCATCCAACTATTATCAGTAGTTAACTCATAAAACTTACTTCTGAAAAACCAAAGAATAAAAAGACGTATACTAGTTACATTTCATTTATTAAGAAAAATAGCTAATTTTATAAGGGTTAATAGTCTTCTTTTGATCCCATATTAGAACTTTAGATGATTTTAAATTTTAATTAACCCTTTTCTTCCATAATGTATTTTGCTCCATTAATAACGAGAGTATCAGGATAGGAGATAACTTAAACAACTTGAATTCATTCTGTTTTACTTCTCTATTTCATTTATTCTTTTTTTTTTTCATTCTTTCGACTTTTTTACTCATATTTGTTGTTTGTTTACAATCTATTTTATACGTAAATATGCCTGGATAAACTAAATATTTATTTTCATAATATATGCTAACAGTTCGTACTCCATGTATGCACAAAATAAAAATAAGTTATATTTTAATTACATAATAGAAATTTGATAATATAAACTTATATAAATATTGATTGAATTTTATTTATAAATATATATATATATATATATATTTAACTATTTTTTATGTATTTATCAAGTATATTGAAAAAAGTTTGAGACAAAATAACATTATATGGTAAAAAGATGAGAAATAAAGAAAGTTAAAAATAGATTGACAAAGGAGAGATGAAAAAACTTGAAAAAAAAAACTTTCAAGAGTAAATAATTCTAAAATGCGAGAACGATTTGAAAAGTTCATTAAAATTTTTGGAAAGTAAAGTATGAAAAAATTTTAAACCTTAATGAACATATTCATATAGCTACACAAAACCATAAGAGAGAGCACTATGATCATGTCTAAGATTTAACGTAGCTGCTAAAAGATCCAAAGATTAATGCCATAAAAATGGCCCAAACTCTGTCGAAAGTTTTGTAGCAAGGTAGGGAAATTTTACTCTATTTCGTGGTTGATTTCATAAATGGGTGTTAGTGAAATTCATACACAAGATCTCTCGTTTGGCAGTTCTACACCATGTTAAATGAACACTTCATCTAAAAGTCTAAACAAAAAAAGAGTCATCGAATATATATTTATAGAATCATGTTTTTTAACTTTCCTCCTTGTGTGTCTTTTTCCGATTATATATCCTGAGTGATTGCATATAAGAAACAATAAAAACATAATTTATTAAATCAAATGAGGCTCCACCCTTTTTTTTTTTTTTTTAGGTCATAAGATGTTTTGAGAAACTTATAAGTTTTTCAAAAGTGTTTTGATAATTTTTTAAGCAAGGGAGCTTATAAGCTCCGAACAGGTAACCAAACAGAGTTACAATTTATAAGTTCTAAAAATATCTTATAAACTACAAGATCTTATTTTATCCAAATACTTTAATAAATTATTTTTTAAATCAGATGTAGGAACTTATAAACTTTATAAACTATTTAAAATAAACATAGCAAAACACCCTCTTAGTTTGGCCAATAACATCAAAGCTCTTGATACTCAAAGTGCTTACTAATGAAAATAATGAAATATAAAAATTTAAAAGGACTAATATGAAAATAGATAAAATTAAATCCTCAAATAATGCCAAACAACCGATATTTCAAAACAAAGGAGAAATTGTTAATGACTTAGGTGAGAGAAAATAAATAATTAAAGAAGAAAGGAAAATAGAAGATTCTTTTGTTTTTGAAGATACATTAATATTAGGAATTAAAAAATATTTGCAATATTGATGATTGATTAAAAAGAACAAAATAGTAAATAACTAAAATTTATTCTAACATTATGAATTTTGCTCTGCACTTATCATTAGCCAAAATACAATTATCATAATAAAATTATTTTTCTATTTTTATAATTTTTTATTTATTGATAATTAGATTTTGACCACAATGATTAATATTATTTGAATCGTCACTGGATCTTGTCCAAGCAATACTTTGATTAGTGAAAAGTAAAAAAAGTATCAAACAGTAAATACTAGTTTAGGTGGCTTAATTGCAAAAAGGTGTCAAACAGTAAATACTAGTTTAGGTGGATTAATTGCCACTAGGTTTGTAACATAGTGGGAGTTTGGACTTAGTTCCATTGAGATCATAAGTTCGAATACCCTTCTCTTCCCCCCTTATTCTTCAGGCGAGTGTGTGTGTGGTTTTTTTTGATTGATATCTATGGAGTCACTGTATATTAAAAAAAAAATCAAGTGGAATAATTGAACTGATTTTGTATCTATTGAATAAACATCCCTTTTCTCATTGGGGTTGTAGTTTATTGATGGGATTCAAATCTAGAACCATTGAGGGTTTGAGTACGAATACTTTTATTCTCCCTCCTTTTTCTTGAGGTGAGTGCATGTGTGTGTATAGCGTTTCGATTAATATCTATGAAGTATCTCGAATTGATTATTAAAAAAAATGAAAAGATAATGAGTGACAATTCCTTCTATCTTTTATTTTTCCCTTTTTTTTTGGTCTGTAGACATGTATATATATTTGAACACATGACCCTCCAACATAGCGAAGAGTTGTACCAATCCAATATTTTTCTTTAATTGAAAATGTAGAGATTGAAGCAGACTTAATTTGACCTTATATTTAGCCAGCCTGTTATGCTAATATTTTAATTGTAGGTGGCCAGACCTTTAATCACCAGCAAAGCATCAAATTGTTGAGCTGTCTCCACTTTCACCTGCACTATTTCCATTATTGTTGTGCTTCACCATTCTGAAACTTTAAGAGGTTAGAGATATGGCCAGCGCTTACCCAGCTGTAGTCTCTTGTATGCATACTATAGACCAGATCCAAAACCGTCCTCGCCCTCCAATTTCTCTCGACAAAGAACAAGTTGAATCTCTCACCGAAAAGATCGCTTTCTTGCAAGAGCTTCTTGAAGCTAATAACTTTGACGGTGGTGTGTGCATGGGATTTATCAAGACGAACAACCACGCAGCAGAAATTAAAATTTGTTACAATTCAAATTAAAGCTAAACCACCACATATAATCAAAAATCCATATTGTACAAGAAGTAAAAGCAATTGCACGAATAAGAACACAAAGATTTTAACGTGAAAAACTCCTCCAATGTGAAGGGTAACCACAAGGTCTACAATACCCAAACAAATCTACACTATAATATCAGAAAATGTGCAGCAAATTACACCTCAATAAGCTCACAAATTTAGAGCAAAAATGGGTCACAAATCGAACCAAGAATTCAAGGAGATAAAAAATTAAAAAGTTCGCCAATGTGCAAAAACGCAGCTGCTATTCGTGCTGCAAACGATGGACTTCTGGTGCTCCAAATCTAGGATCCACGTACAGTTTCAAGTTCGATATCTTGCCGATGTGCTATCAAAATTTCAGTCAAATTGGACCACAAATAACCCTTCGATCAAGGTCTATATAGATGAAGACTGCACAAGCTGAAAAATTCTGATGTGTTTCGACCACAAATAGTCCCAATTGTTGAGATGCCCGGCATTGGTAAAACTACATTTGCTAGGCATATTTACGAAACTCCATATATTGCAAAAAACCTTGTCGTCCGTGCTTGGGTTACCATGTCTCAAGAATGCAAAACAACTCCTTTTAAAAGTTCTTCTTTGTCAAAAGGATCAAGGCTGGAGCAGGAAAAGTTTGAGTGAAAAAAGTGAAGAGAAATTAGGAGCATTGTTAGAGAAAAGTTTATCCGATAGAAGATATTTGATTACATTGGATAATATGTGGAGTATTGACGCTTGGGACAAGGTAAAGTCCCATTTTCCGAATAAGAATAATGGCAGCAGAGTAATTATAACGACTAGGCTAGGAGACGTGGCCTTTCATTTAGCTGGTGAACATAGCCTTCGAATGCCTTGTCTAAGTAAGGAAGATAGTTGGAAATTACTTCAGAAAATTGTATTCGGAAATTACTATTGCCCCTCTGAATTCGAGCAGAGCAGAAAGTGGCTTGTGAAAGATTGCGATGAAATTCCTTTGTCAATTCTGGCAATTGGAAGACTCCTGACAAAGTCTAATTTGGCACTAGAAAGCTGGGTATCTATCGCAGAAAAATTACACTCAGCTACATGTAAAAATAATGATGAACCTTGGCCACAAAGTTTACATATCTGTTAGAATTTGTTGCCAGTTCATTTAAAGCCATGTTTTCTCTATATGGGAATTTTTCCCTAAGACAATGAGATTCGTGTCTCTAAACTTATCAAATTGTGGGTTTCTGAAGGGATTCTAAAACCAATCAGTGGCAAAAGCTTGGAAGTGGTGGCAGAAGAGTACCTGAAGGATCTGGTTGATAGAGATTTGGTTTTGGTTCGTAAGTGGGGATCTTTACCCGGAAAAATAAAATCCTGCAGCATCCAGGAGCACTTCAGGGATATATGTTTAAGAGAAGCTCACAAAGAAAATTTCTTTTGCTTCCCAATCCAGGATAGCCCTTAATTTCCAGAAAGCATAAGTACCCAACGCCTCGTTGCTATTCATACAAGTGAGAATTGCTGAACTATGCCATGCCTTGCAACTTACAGCGCCTACCCATTCTTTGATATGTGATCTTCACGAAGTGCTGCCATCAATTGGCTTTAGATTGTTGAGGGTACTGAAGGCAACTGATAGATGTTCGTATGCTGAAGAAGAAAGACATATCTTAGATGCTATTTTTCAGCTCGTTAACTTGTGATACCTTGATATCGTAAATGGGTGGAATCAAATTAGTACCAACTTATTCCCTTCTTCAGTTGACCTCTTTTGAAACCTACAGACGCTAATCGTTAAAGATCTAAAAGATTGCCTCACCACCTGATTTTTGGAAGATGCCTCAACTTAGGTATGTTGAGTTCAATGAACTCTATCTTCCAGATCCTTCAAGTGACCTCATGGATGAGCGAGATAACTTTGTTTTGGGGAATCTACAGACCCTCTTGAAAGTAGTAAATTTCAAGTTTGGCGAAGAAGTGGTTAAGAGAATTCCCAATGTCAAGAAATTGCAATTATCTTATGAGGAATTGGAGGAGGGTTTTGATGTGGCGTCATATTATTGTCTCAACAATCTTGGTCGTCTACAAAAGCTTGAATCACTTGCTTGCTCTTTCTTTGATGGACCATGTCGGAGCGATCTGTTGCAAAACTTGACCTTCGCACATTCGCTCAAGAAGTAGACGTTATATGGAACCAAGCCCTATTGGAAAGACATGAGCACCATGATAGGTTCGTTGCCACTTCTTGAGGTGCTTAGACTGAAACACGGGTCTTTCATATGGCGCGAGTGGGAACCAGTTGAAGGTCAATTCTGTAGCCTGAGATTCCTGATAATCAACTATTGTGACAGTTTGAGACACTGGGTGACGGATAGCTGCCACTTTCCATGCCTAGAGCGCCTGGTTCTTCGATACTTGTATAAGTTGAAAGAGATCCCATTGGGTATTGGGGAAATCCCAACACTTCAATTAATTCAGTTGGATTTTTGTAGCGATTCTGCTGTCATTTCTGCTAAACGGATACTAGAGGAACAGGAGGACCTTGGTAATGATGGCTTGCAAGTTAAAGTTCTCTTGTTGGAAGAGAATCATGAATTGCAGAGCTTGGCAAGTCAGAACTTTCAAGTTAGCGTTGTCTGAAGACTTGCTGGTTTGATTATGAAAATAAAGCTGGAACGAAGAAGCCGCAATTCATAGTTGTTCTTTATCTATGCTGCTTGGGTTGGCCTATTATTTCCCATTGTATTTCTACTTGTGTCATATTTTGTCTTAGGTTTTTTTTTCCTCCTTTTTTGGTGACTGCAGCTTCATTTAAATCCTAGGATATTGTACTTTCTTTCAGTGTTTTAAGTTGCATCAATAATGTAAACACATAATGTCGCATTGTCCACCAAAGTGGTTCGTAATAGTTACAAAAGGAACAAGAAAAAAGTGCGATTTCTAGAATAGGGATGGAATCAGAAATTTTTATTTGAGGGGGGCTTGGTCAAATTTATATACAATCTTAAATGAATTTTTATGATTGTGGGGGGGGGGGGGGGGGGGGGGGGGAGGGATGGTGAAAATACAAAATTTTTATTAAAATACATATAAATCTTAGTTCGATATAAATTTGAAGGGAGGACGACCACCCCCTCCAGCCACCCCATCCCACCCCTCCCCCCGCGGCGCCATCCCTGTTTTAGAAATTTCAAAGACTTCAAAGAAAGAAATATACACACACACCAATAAATTTTTTATTTTTTCTTCTTGTTTAAACTTTTTGGTCAACAACGATGAATGCATAGTTGTAGCACTAAACAAGTGAAGAAAAGCAAGGGGCCTAAATTGCAGTAGAGTTCGAGGCATTTGATCTAATGGGTGCGTACCCCACTTTTAGAAGTGGGGGTAGATTAATGCAAGGGTTTAAATTCCAACAGCATACATATTATTTAAAAAAAGGTGAAAGAAAGAAAGAGACTAAATAGCAGTACGGTCTTGAAACTTCATACTTGTTGAATGGTTCGATATTTTGGTCTTTCATCCGGCTATTACCATTAGTTAACTCGTAAAACATACTTCTGGAAAAAAAAAAAAAAAAAAAACAGGATGTACCCTAGTTACACTTGATATATTAAGAAAATATATAAAAAGTTACCCTAGTTACAATATATAATATTGTATATTATAATGGTTTTTTTCTTGATATAATTATCTCGAAATACCCTATAGATATTAACCGAAAAACACTCCCCCCCCCCCCCACACACACACACACACTCACTCACTCACTCAAAGAGAAAGGAATAGAGGACAAGAGGATTCAAACTCAGAACCTTCCTGATACTACATTCAAACCCCCACCACTTGGTTCTACTCGGCTCTGAGCCCAGTGGCTTGTATATTATAATGGTTAATAGCCTTCTTCTGACTGCATATTAGAACTTTAGATGATTTTAATCAACCCCTTTCTTTTCGTAATGTATTTTGCACCATTAGTAATGAGAGTATCACGAAACAATTTCAGAGTACAAAAAATTAAATAGCGCGATCATAGGACAGATATTAAATAACATCAATTCCTTCTGTTTTCCTTCTTTATTTCTTTATTCTTTTTCATTTTCTTTTTTCAACTTTTTTAACGCTTTACTTTTGTTGTTTGTTTATGGTTTTTTTTTTCGCGTAAGTATGTCTGATTAAACTACATTATACTAATACTCAAGCACAATCCATACATGTACACAATAAAAATGAGATATTCATGAATTCCACACTTGAATTTTGTTAATATAAACTTAAAAATATTTGTTGAATTTTATTTATAAATATATATATATATTAACTTTTTTTGATGTATTTATTAAAAAATAGCTTAAAATAAAATAACATTATTATATGATAAAAAGATGAGAAACATAAAGTTCTAAAAAAAATGTTGATAAAAGTGATATGAAAAAACTTGAAAAAAAAAAAAGACATCCTTACAATATTGAATAATTCTAAAATGCGAGACCGAGTTGAAGAGTTCATTACAATTTATGGGAAGTCAAGTATGAAAATTTTTAAAACTTAATGAAGAAAATCATATACCTATAAACAACTGTAAATAACCATTTCTAAGATTTAATGTAGGCGCTAAAAGATCCAAAAATGCCACAAATAGTCCAAACTCTGTCGGAAAGAAAAATGAGCTAGTTCTAATCCTTGTGTTCCCCGACCTCTGGATCGGAGTGGCATCACATTTTCTTGATTCAACAATAAATCTTGGGCTCGAACCAAATCTTACCAAACCCCCAATTAAAAACAAAGAAATAAAATTTTAATTTTATTTTTGAATACAATAATTAAAAGTGCTTTAAATGTATTTCTATTTGAAGCTCTAGAACAACTTCCAAAAAAAAGCACTTCATGGCTTTTTTCTGACTTTTGCTTTTTTAAAGAAAGCTGAAAGCCCGTCTAAATACATTTTTTTGTGCTCTGAAACATGTTTCATCTCTGAAAAAAATGAAAAACCATTAAAATGGGCTCTTAGTCATGACAAAAAACCAAAAAAAAAAAAAAAAAGAACAAACCAAAAATCAAGATGCAATCAGTCCGAAATGCCTGCGATCAACAAAATGCCACTCACTATCAGAAACTACATCTTACCCTTCATCAAACACATTAAAATCATAAAAACAAAAAACCAAATAAAAAATGTTACTTTCTTTTAGTATTTTTCTTTTTTTTTTTTTTTTGGCTGGAGTTAAAACTAAAAAAATAGGAAAGGAAGCATGAAGATCTTTTGTGCACTACTAACATACAGGAGATGCTGATTTTACTTGAGCGTAAACTATACCATTGAAAATAAGAACAAGTTATCACCTAGCGCATCCAAGTTATAAATCCTGAAGGTATGTACGATGTCTAAATGAGATGCCCAACACCTCGGGAATTCGGGCATCGTCCACCTCGCGAATCGAATACAAAGTCTTTCATTATCGAAACCGTTGAAATCGCCAAACATTCACTCATCTCACCTCTTCCACAGGGAGCCATGTTTTTCTGTCATATAAACATGTAGAACGATTATTAAAGCGTGTTATACGATGGTGTTTAGTGCATACAAGAACTAAATCCTAGACTTGTTGAAACTCTATCACAGTTTCTGTGCATTTGATATCGGTAAAGCAAGGAGAATAAACAGTTGACTATACACAAACACGTAAAAAGATTCAAGGGGGAAATATCATGGATGATTCCAAGAGAAGGATTGAAAATACTAATATGTGCACCTTCATACTATAAGCGGACCGGATCCCCTACCCCATAATAGTGCCACATCTCCTGTCCCACACTCTGGATGTGCGACACGTGTAAGTATTGAAAATTTACTTACTAAATTAGATATTTTGTCCAATTAATTATATTTTTTCAGTTATCTACTTTGGTAAGTAAATCTTCAACACTTACACGTGTCACACATCCAGAATGTGGGGCAGGAGATGGGGCACTATTATGGGGTAGGGGATCCGATCCGTACTATAAGCACCTCATACGGTAATGTTAGCTATGCTTCATTAAAATTTAATTCACGGTATAGTACATGATGAATAAGTGATTTCACAATCAATGATCTACTTTTTGTTTCTGCTGAAGGTCCATACATATAATGCATCATGACAAGAAATGGAAATGCCAATGTTCTACTAATGAGATTATCCAGGTTTCTTAATAAATTTTTATAGTTTCGATATAAATTTTAAATAGGGTTGTGTCTGCAAGTTTAAAACTAAGTAGGAAAAATTGTGTTGTTACGTATAGTTACAGAAGAGGTCTGTAAATCTCCCCCAATGGTAGAATTAGGACACAAAGGTCAGTGAGTGTACCTATCAGCTCAGGATGACAACACAAATAATTAATTAAGTTTAAAAAAGAAAAGGAAAAATCAAGGGGTGTATTGAAGAACAACTAAGGCATGAACTAAAGATCAATTACGGTGGTCACTCAAATTTAACGGATAACATCAATGTTTGGGGGTGCACGATCTGTGGCTCTGCCACTGATCTCACCCCCTTTCCCCTTGTCGTTAAATCTTTTGAATATGTCCTTTGTTGAAAATTGAGGAAATTGTACGAATCCGTATTAAGTATTTTGGCAGGAAAAACAGTAGATTAGAAAGGCAGAATACGCAGAAGAAATGAAAAACTTGTCAAAATTACTGAGATGGCTTCAAAGTACTATGCAACAGGCTTATGTCCTGAACCGGTTTTGGATGACTTGGAGATTAAATTTGAGTAATTTTGTATTAAATAACCATTGACAAAGCTTCAATCTTCTAGTAAACAGTGACTTAAGAACTGAATTTGGTTTTTTTTTTTTTCAATTTCTTTCATTTTTCTGTTTTTTTGGGTAAGAATCCTGTGCTCACCGCTAAAACCAAGTCGGTTTCTTGAGCAGAAAAACTAAATTAATTATAAAATTTAAGAAAAATTAGCGATCAATTTTACCATCAAAATTGTATTATCAGATCACTTTTTATGAGCTTTATTTGTGGGAAAGTGGCTCTGACATAAGTGCAAGTCCCATGTGCTTTGAGTGGTAAAGTATAACCAAAAACAATTCAATAATCAAAGTGTAAACGATAATATAATAGTTGAAGAGCAAAGTGTTTTTATCCAATTAAAAAAAAAACGAAAAAGAACAGAGAAAAGGAGTTCATAGTTGGTAATGCTGACTTTTTAATATTTTAACCTAAAAAAGTGTTTTTTTTTAATCAATTTAACCCATATAATTGATTCCTTATCAAAGTAACTTAAGTCAACAACACCATTGTCGACTTCAAATAAAGTGGAGAATGGTGTTGTCGACTTCTATTAAAAAGTATTATTTTTTTATAAGAAGTCGCCAACAAAGTTGTTGTTTTCTATTGAAGTTGTCAACACTGTTGTCACCTTAGGTTATTTTGATAAAAAAAAAAAAAATCGATTTTTGGTGTTAAAAATGAAAACATTACACCCTTTCAGGTCATAATAATAAAATATAAGTCCTTATAATGCATCTACATAAAAAAAAATCTAGGTTTGTCACTAACGTTACCAATATCATGTCAAATTCACTGAATAAGAATTCATTCTTGGCATTTTTTGTCTTTAGACTTAGAGGATGTTTGAGATAGCTTAATAAAAGCACTTTTATCTTAAAATTAGAAATTTGGAGTATTTGAGATTGAAGCTTCGGCTAAAGTTAAGGCCCCCAAAAAGCAAAGTTGTACAGTAGCCCGAGGTGCTTAAAACTGCTTTTTTGTAGATATATTGAAGTTTTTGGGACATTTAAATCCATAGCTTCAACTCTTTATTTTTTCCAAATATTCAACTACCAACCTTTAAACTTTTTTCACTTTTATTTTCAAACATACCTCATTTTTATTACTCATTTTTTCATCAGCATTTTCTACAATTTTAAGCACTGTAAAAGCAAAAGCATTTGCATACCCCTTAATATATTCGAGAAATCACACCCCAATATAGAGAAGGGCTATTGTAAACATTCATTTTTTAATTTTCTTCTTAATAATAAGTTTTGTCAGAACGGTAATAAACATCTAGACATCGATCGGAGCATTCCAATTTGACCTTCTCAAAGGCCAGCCTGTTATTCTAATTTGTTAAGTGCAAGTGGATATATTGAATTACCATATATAACATCAAATTATTTAGCCATTGTAGTTGCTATTTCATTTTCACCCTTAACTATTTCATTTTATTTTCCTTCTCTCTCTCTCATTATAAGAAAAATATTATTGACAAGATTTAAAAGTGATAAAATAAAACTTGTTACTAATAATTATATTAAGTGACAACACTTTCTACTTTTGTCACTACTTAAGTTTTTTTTTGTGGCAACAAGTTTTATATTGTCACTATATCACTCAATAGTAATTTTTTTTGTACAATTAATTCATAGCACTTTATAAATGTAAACTAGAATGTCACTCTCTCTCTCTCTCTCTCTCTCTCACACACACACACTTATCCAAAGGAAAATGGGATAGGACAAGAGGTTCAAACCTCGGATCTAAATAGTACTAGGTTTGAATGCCACTACTAGGCTACATACTCAATGGCCGCTCAATGATGATCAAAAATAATGTTTTTGTAGTCATCATTGACAATTAATAACACATCTATAATGAGAATTTGGTGACAACAAAAATTATCATTAGAATTTTATGACAAGATTCGATTGTCACTAAATTGTTATAAGTGATATGCCACAAATTATCAATTTTACACTATATTATCATATTTTTACAAAATGTTATTACCATTAATATTATACAAATTATATTTTGTAATAATATAAATTTATTATCACTAAATGACATATATATAATAATAATTTTTTTATTGTTACTTGTTAAACTATCATAAATTTACTCATATTATTGTAGTCTTTCTACCCTCGTAATAACACGAGACAAACATCTAGAGATTAGAGCAACCTTAATTTGACCTACTCATTAGCCAGACTGTTATGCAAATATTTTAATTGCAAGTGGCCATCTTTAATCACCAAAGCATCAAACTGTTTAGTTATCATAGTAGCTATCCCATTTTCACTTGCTCTGCTTCCATCAATACATCTTCAACTTTCTGCATACCATAGTTTCTGGAGCTAATGGCAGCTTATGGAGCCTTAGTTTCTCTTATGCATACCATAGACCATATCCAAAACCATCCTCGCCTCCCAATTTCTCTCAACAAACACTACAAGAAAACAGGCGAAAACCTACGGAATTTTCCTATGGAAATCCTATGGAAAACCTACGGAATTTACGTTTTCCAACGGAATCCCGACGGAAAACCTACGGAATGGATTCCCTTAGAAAAAGTGTCGTCGGTAAGAGTTTGCCAACGGATTACCTACGGAAAACCAACGGAAATGTCGACCTAATTTGCCAACGGAAAACCAACGGAAATGCTAACCTGATTTGCCAACGGATTACCTATGGAAAACCAACGGAAACTTGTACCTGATTTGCCAACGGATTACCTACAGGACACCAATGGAAATGTCGACCTAATTTGCCAATGGATTACCTATGGAAAACCTAGGAAATTTTTCTGGGTAGTTTCCTACGGATTACCAACGGATCGCCAACAAAAAACCAACAGAAAATTTCATTGGTTTTCCGTTGGTAATACATGCAGACCGTCGGAGCACCGCCGCAGGTCGGCCTGTCTCCGCCGCCGCCCCGGACCCGGCCGCCGTCGCTGCCGTCACCACCTGGCGGGCCCCCACAGCCGTCATCATCACTAGAGTAGTGCCCCCATATTTTGCAAATTTTTGCAACTATGGGGATTTGAACTCATGACCTCAGGCTTGTTTGTCAAACCCTCAACCACTAAGCTATTGCAAGAACTTATGACATGTTTTGTTTTGTTTTATATTTATTACAAATTTGTTTGATTATTCTTATTTTAATTTATTAATATATTATTTTGTTTTATACTTATTACATATTCTTATTTTGTTAACTTATTTTAATTTTTTAATATATTAATTATATTGTTTTAAATATCAAATGTACAATCTACATTTGTAAATATTATTTATATTGTTTTAAATAACAAATGTACCATTTACATATGTATTTACATATAGAATTGAGCAAAAAATGAATTTTAAAAAAGTAATTGTTCATACATCTTTTAAAAGTTGAATTTATTTGTATTTTTAGATTTATTTTGATGATACATGAATTTTTTCAGGACAAATTTGTTATAACGACATACATTGCCATTTATTTTGATGATACATTGAACCTGTGACCTCTTGGATGGAAATGTAACACTTTGCCACTAAACTAATTTCGAATCCGTTAAAGATCCGAATCCGAATTTTGATAATATATTTTATTAAATTTATACATTATATATAATACAATAGTAATAAAGATACTTCAATGTAATATATACACAATTAATTAGTCTAGATATTAAAGATCTCTATTACATACACAATATACATACACTTATAGGATATATTATTGGAGATATCTATTATATACTATCATTAAATAGACAACTAATAATCTATATACTTATTAGAGATCTTTACTAAATATACTATATGGTAACTAATAATCTATATACGTTAAAGATCTCTATTATATGGTCAATTTTTGAACTCGATTAACAAGGGAAAATTCCCTTGATTTTCCGTCGGGAAATTTATTAAAGGCAATTACCAAGGGAAAATTCCCTTGGTAATCCCTTGGTAATTTTTGAACAAGATTACCAAGGGAATTTTCCCTTGGTTTTCCGTCGGGATATTTATTAAAGAAGATTACCAAGGGAAAATTCCCTTGGTAATCCCTTAGTAATTTTTGAACGCGATTACCAAGAGAAAATTCCCTTGGTAATCCCTTGGTAATTTTTGAACGCGATTACCAAGAGAAAATTCCCTTGGTTTTCCGTCGGGAAATTTATTAAAGGAGATTACCAAGGGAAAATTCCCTTGGGATTCCCTTGGTAAATTTTGAACGCGATTACCAAGGGAAAATTCTCTTGCTTTTCCATCGGGAAATTTATTAAAAGCGATTACCAAGGGAAAATTCCCTTGGGAATCCCTTGGTAATTTTTGAACGAGATTACCAAGGGAAAAATCCCTTGGGAATCCCTTGGTAATTTTTGAACAAGATTACCAAAGGAAATTTTCCTTGGTTTTCCGTCGGGAAATTTAATAAAGGAGATTACCAAAGGAAAATTCCCTTGGGATTCCCTTGATAAATTTTGAATGCGATTACCCAGGGAAAATTCCCTCGGTAATCCCTTGGTAAAAATGGCGTTATTTCTCCCGCCATTTTCATGGCAAATTTTCCTACGGATTACCGACGGACTACCAATGGAATTTCATAGTACCAACTTCCGTAGGCTTTCCGTTGGTATTTGCAAGGGATTTTTCCGTAGGGTTTCCGTTGGAAAATTCCGTAAGTTTTTACCTGTTTTCTTGTAGTGAAAGAACAAGTTGAACCTCTCACTAAAAAGATCACTTGTTTGCAAGATTTTCTTGAAGCCTATAATTCCCATGGTGGCAACGAAGAAGTAGATGACCTGCGTAGACACATCACAGATGCAGCTTACGCAGCAGAGGATATCGTCGAAGCCCATGTAGTCTATCAGATTCTTGCTCAACCCACAAGTACGAACGATGGGCAAAACATCACTTCAGTTGACTTGTATCAAGATCTACAGAAAGTGATACAGGACATGGATTCCTTGGAGAAAGAGGGGACAGAGATTAAAGCCAAGATCGGGATCCAAGATCAGCTGCAAAGAAATTCAGCTCCTGTTGTTTCATCAAGATCTCCTTCCACGGGGCAGAGCACCATGGTGGGCTTTGATGATGTGTTTAAGGATATGATGGATAAGCTCATCGGGCACCAATCTGATCGCCATATCATCCCGATTGTTGGCATGGGCGGGATCGGTAAGACTACACTTGCTAGAAATCTTTATGAAGATCAAAGTAGTGTAGATCATTTCGATTGTAATGCTTGGGTGACGGTATCTCAAGAATATAATGCGAAGGAAATCCTTTCAAAAATTCTCTCTCAAGTGAGTAAAGGAAGTTCAAGCGGAAGTAGTGAAAAAGAATTAGGAGAAAAATTGCACAAAAGTTTGTTTGGTAAGAGGTATTTGGTTGTATTGGATGATATTTGGAGTATTAAGGTATGGGAAGATGTAAAATTCTACTTGCAAGATAACAATCGTGGAAGTAGAATAATTATAACCACTAGGATATCTGAAGTGGCTACAGGTTCAACTAGTACACGTAGTTTTGAGATGAATTTTCTGAATGAGAAAAGTAGTTGGAAATTACTTCGTACAATTGTATTTGGAGATAATGGATGCCCACCTCAATTCAAGAAAATTGGAAAGAAGATTGCAAAAAATTGCAAAGGACTTCCTTTGTCAATTACGGTCATTGGAGGGCTCCTAGCAAAATCTAAAGGGATGTTAAAAGATTGGATATATGTGGCAGAAAATTTAAATTCAGTCGTAAGTCTAGGGGACGATGAACGTTGCTTCAAGATTCTACACACCAGTTATGATTTGTTACCAGTTCATCTAAAGCCGTGTTTCCTCTATATGGGGACTTTTCCTGAAGACAGTGAGATTCGTGTTTCCCAACTCATCAAACTATGGGTTGTTGAGGGATTTCTAAAACCAATTACCAGCAAAAGCTTTGAAGTGGCTGCACAAGAGTATTTAAAAGATCTTATTGACAGAAATCTTATTCTAGTTCGCAAGTGGGGATCTTTAAAAATAAGATCCTGCAACATGCACGATCTTTTGAGGGAAATATGCATAAAACAAGCTCAAAAAGATAAGTTTCTTCATGTCACAACCCCGAATAGTATTACGTTTCCAAGAAGCACGAATACCCGACACCATATCGCCATTTCTCAGAGAACATTAATGAAGGCGGAAATTTTCGCTAGAGTATGTCGAGCCTTGCAAGTCACATCAACTATCCGTTCTTTGGTACGTGATCTTGACGAAGTGTTACCATCACTTGATGTAAGATTGTTCCGCGTACAAAAGGAAATTGATAGATGTTTGTATGATGGGGAAGAAAGATATAGCTTACATGCTATTTTTCAACTTGTTAACTCGCGGTGCCTTGCTATTATAGATGGGTGGAATCGTCTCTTTTGGAATCTACAAATGTTGATTGGTAAGAATCTGAAAATAAAGGCTGTTGCAGCAACTGAAATTTGGAAGATGCCTCAACTCAGGCATGTCAAGTTCTACAAACTCTATCTCCCGGATCCTCCGAGTGACCACATGGATGAGCAAGATGACTTTGTTCTGGGGAATCTGCAGACCCTCTCAAAGCCAATAAATCTCATGTTTGGCAAAGAGGTGGTTAAGAGAATTCCCAATATCAAAAAATGGAAAATATCTTATGAGGAATTTGAGGATGGATTTAGAGTAGCGTCACATTATTGTCTCAACAATTTAGGCTGCCTACATAAACTCGAATCCCTTGCTTGCTCTTTTTCTGATGGGCCATGTCGGAGTGATTTGCTGAATAACTTGACCCTCCCACGTACACTCAAGAAGTTGACCTTATGCGGCAGTGAGCTCCATTGGGAGGACATGAGTCCCAAAAAAGGTTCATTGCCACTTCTTGAAGTGCTCAAACTGAAACGGGGGTCCTTTACAGGGCGCAGATGGGAAACAATTCGAGGGCAATTCTATAGCCTGAGAGTCCTGCTACTTGACTACTGTGTAAGTCTGAGACACTGGACGGTGGAGAGCACTCACTTTCCACGCCTTGAGTGCCTTGTTCTTCGAGGATTATTGAACTTGAAGGAGATCCCGCCGGGTATTGGAGAAACGCTTAAATCAATTCACTTGGATAATTGTTCCGACTCTGCTGTCATTTCTGCTAGAAAAATATTAGATGAACAAGAGGAACTTGGGTCAAAAGGTTTCCAAATCACAGTGCGCTTGGCGAAACAGAAACCTCAATTGCAGATCTTGGCAAGTCACAACTTTCAAGTTAAAGTAGTTCGACAATGAAAATAAATATTACTTGTTTCTTTTCTTTGTTTTTGTTTGTCTCGGGTAACTTGAGCTTCATGTGAACCTGAGGAGACTCTACTTACTTTCAAGTGGATTTGTTCTATCAATAATGTAAAGCATGTAGTCCGAGTGAGTCTAACAATATTTTTGCTTAATTTTGTTGCGTGATTGCTTAACTTTGACAGCAAGACGGGGAATTTTTGCTTTGTCCTGTGTGATTCCCAGCAAGATATTTACAGTATCAACGACATAAAAAAAAGGGATAATTACATCTACACCCCCTGAGGTTTGGTGTAATTACCGATACACCCCCTGACATTTGACTATTTACAATTACGCCCCCTTCACGTTAGCGCCATTAACAAATAACCCCTTCCGTTAGTGGCCGTTAGGGTTTATGGCTGCAGACGTTAGTTTATATTTGTAAACTTCCGAAAATGCCTTCAATGAGAGGGAAATTAATTAGCATGTTTTTTGGACTTTTTTGCATGACCATAATACCCTTACAGAGGCAAATGTAATTTTCAAAAATTTTGAGGGGATTAAATATAAGTTTTGAAAAAAATCAACAAATTAAACAATCAAATAATTATTTCAACCTAGCAGCCACCTCAAACCACAACCACCACCCCGATCACGGCCGCCGCCGCCACCACCACCACCCCTCCGCGCCTGCGACCGCCATTGTATAGATGAGAGGAGAGATCGAGAGGGAGAGCGATAGATCGAGAGGGAGAGAGAGAGAGAGAGAGGGAAAGAGGAGAGATTTCACCACTACCACATTGCCCATGGCTGCCGCCCTCTACCACCACCACACCACCCACGGCCGCCACCACACGACTTACGGTCACCGCCCTCTCCGACCACCACCGCCCAGATGAGATGAGGGATTGAGAGTAAGAAAAGTAAATCGAGAGAGAGACAGAGACAGAGACAGAGAAAAGAGACCTAGAAACTTGTAGAGGGAGGGAGGAGAAAGGGAGAGACGGCGGCGGCCGGTGTGGGTGGAGAGGAAACACAATAAATCAAAGAGAGACAGAGACAGAGAGAAAAAAGATCTAGAAAATTGTAGAGTGAGGGAGAAGAAAGGGAGTGGCGGCAGTGGGCGACGGGGTTGAGTTGGGTGGGGGAGGAGATGGGCGGCAGGCGACGGGATCGGGGTGGCGGGCGACGGGGTGGGGTTGGGTGGGGAAGGAGATGGGCGGCGGTGGCGGGCGAAGGGATGGGGACGAGGTGGGGGCGGCGGGTAGGGGGTGGAGACGGTGCCGCCGGCGGAGAAGAGAGAAGAGGTGGAGAGAACTGGCAGAGATGAAGAAGAAGAGAAAAAGAAAAAGGAAAAAAAAAGGAGAAGAAGAAAAAAAGGGGGAAAAAGGAAAAAGGAAAGAAAAAGGAAAAAAGGAGAAGGAAAAAAGGAGAAGGAAAAGAGAATGAGGGGGCATTTTTGTCCATCCACAAAATTCATTTATTTTTTGATTTTTTTGATTTTTTTTGGTTCAAATATTTAAGGGCAATAATGTCTTTTTCATAAAACCGTCAGGGTTTCAAATTAAATCTTTGAATAGGGGGTGTAATTGTAAATAGTCAAATGTCAGGGGGTGTAGATGTAATTATCCCTAAAAAAATGAATAAATTAGTAATAATATAAAAATTGATAATAAAAAATTTGTTACAAATTAAATACATTTAGTGATAAAAAAAATTATTTTTACATAAAAAAAAATATGTCAATAGTGATAATATAGTGTTTAAGTTGTTGCCATTACTAATTAGTAATCTATGGTGACAACTTAGTTAAAATAAAATTTCGTCATCAAGTTATCAGGTTGTCACCAATTGTCAAGGTAACAACTAAAATATCAACTCTATCACCAATGAGTGATATTAGGATAAAATAAAAGGTGTTATCAGTAAATAAATTTAATTAGTGACAACATAAAAGGCATTCCCAATATTGACACTTCTCCATTTTGTTACTAATATTGTTTTTTCTTATAGTGATCATGATTCTCTTAACTTTTAACGCGAGTGATTACCTCAAAAGGGGTTCCACTTTACTGACTATAGAAGCTTTTGAGACTATTTAATTTAGCTAATAATATAAATAGATCACATAATATTTATAACAACTTTTTTTTTCTCAAATGAATTTAAAATTGCTCTTTGAGAAATTAATTTTCTTTATAATATTAAAAGTAATGAACAATTATGATAACATTAAAAATAAAAATGATAAGATTAAGGTACTACTCCCTCAAATTGGTGTTATCCCCAAATCAACATCCGTGGTGTTAAAGGCGAGATCGAGATATTTTTCACAGAGATTATCAAATCCAAGCGTTTAATCCACAATAAAGATGTTAAACTGGCGAATTGCTTTTATTCTCAAATCAACATCTATGATATTCAATGTGTGATCCAATGTGTTCTTCGTGGAGATCATTAAATCAAGACTCTCAATCAACAATTAAGGTACTAAGCCTACAAGTTGGCATTATTCTCAAATCAACATCCCCGGAGTTCAAGACAGGACTCACAATTGGCTTTTATTTCCCAAATCAAAATCAACTCAAATCCCCGATATTCACTACGTTTATCAAAATTCCGGCGTTCGATTCATAATCAAGTTGTGAATCCTACAAATCAAAGTTATTAAAGAACAAATCAAATTTGAAGGAGATCAAACCACCAAATGTGCTCCCAAAATATTTGAATTTCCAAATTTCCAATTTTAAAAGGGAGAATTAGAGGATCAAATAGAGAGATTGTATCACACTTTTCTCATTATATATAATAAATGCAATTTGTACAATTTTTCATTTGTTTAATAGGTACAAAATCCGGGTTACAAGATCATGCCCACTTCTTATCCGAGAAGCTCTGTGTGTTTAAATTCCTCTGCTTTCTTTGCCAAACAAATTTAATAGAATTAGTAATGCATTATCACTTATTATTACTTTAGTTTTTTTTAAAAATAATAATGCCACAAATGTACAAAAAACGTCTTATATTTGTAACGGTATCAATCACAAATTTTTCGATAACCAGCAGTGTGTTTTCTTGTAGTGTATGTATATACATACTTGGTAAAATACATTAACCACCTCAACGTTTGAGGTTGGTTGTACTTTGATACCCAACAATTGCGAATGTACACTAATAATACCCAGACCATTTTAAATGTGCTCAAACAACGAATTTTTATGATTTCGACGGAGTATTGAAGAATATTTCATTTGAAATGTGGAGCTAATTGCATTTGAGCCCCTTGTGAAGTTGGGAATTGACATAAAACCCTATCAACAAAATAAAAAGTTAATAACTTCCTTATCTATATATATTATAAAAGTGCAAAAAACTTATCGGTACTTTACGTTTTTTCCTTTTTTGTAAGTACTAAAATAGCCTTGTATAAGTAAAAGTAAATAATATTTATTCATGGCCTTTTAGTAATTTAAAAAGTAAGAGTTGGACTTCAAATTAAACACTAGATGAAATAAATACCATGAGTACGAATAAAGAGTTGGACCTTTAAGTGAACTCTATACTATTAAACTTTTATCATACAAAAAAGTAAATAAAAAAAAAATTGGCGATCCTTTTCAATATGTCCAAACTTTAGTGAAGAAATAATTTATTAAATAAAAATTTCTTTTATAACACTCTTGGATATCAATTGTAAAATAATTTTCTTTTCTCATAACTTGAAACCTGTTAGATCAATTTACTGTGTCTTTCTCACTGTGATTTGTGGAGTAATTCATGAAAAAGGAAAAAATTCAAAGTTTTTAGGCAATACAAAATTAAAAAAAGTACAAATCCCAACTAAACTTATTGAGTATTATGTTCCCATTTATCAAAAAAATATTATATTAACACAGCAAGTAAATAACTGAAATTTGCAAATAATAGAGTTAAAAATTATCCACATGTATCTTATGTGAATGTAAATAAAAAATGACTTATAAGTGGAAATTATAATTATTTTTAACTAATTTACTCCAACTAGGGAAAAAGGAAATGTAAACTTGTATCATATTTTAGTGAATAAATGATAATGTAGAAATAGAAAGCTCAAAAAACATGTAGACAACAAAATGAATGTAAAAATGTTACAAGTGGAGAAATCATGTTCCACAAACTTCACATTGAATAAGAAATAAATTAGGAAAATAAAACAAATACAACAAATCTCATAAAGAAAAATTACATATGCCACAAACAGAAGTAAAAATAATAAAATCAAAAGAAGATTAAGGATATGATGGAATAAGTAAAAGTAATCAACATAGCTTTAACAATTTATTGCACGAAATACTTATTTAGAACTTTGTATAGACAAACAAAAATTCAACAAACTAATAGCATGGTAGTAAGTTAGACATTTAGTGTAGGAGTTGCTATATGATGCAATGGATAGAAGGAGGCAATGAAGGTGGAGTGGAGGTGCCGAGGTGGTAGTGAGGTTGTTATAAAAGTAGTGGTTATAATATGAGATGTTGACTTAATACATGGCAATGGTGGAGGAGATGACGATAACAGTGAAGAGCGGGGTGAAGGTGAAAGTGAAGGAAAATAATCAAGGATTTGAAAAAGAATATAGTCACGATAATGGTGGTGTATATGGTAGAATAATGTGATTAACATAAATTTCGACTTTACTATATTAAAATTAGTGGTAATGGTAACGGTAGTGATAGTGGTTCTATAATAGAAAATAGTGGTATAAAGAAGTGGAACCGTACACCACTTAAATATGAAATGTGATATGCTTAGTATATCTAATTAACTATATTCTGACTGGAAAAAAAAATCTCGTTTACTATATACTAGAAGTTTCACAAATATAATGATAAGTAAGAATGATAGTTAAGCTATTTTGTATTTATTAAGGCGAATTACATCTACCTCCCCTAAGGTTTGGCAAAATTGCAATTTAACCCGTGATTTTTTGTAAATTACAATAAACCCCCTGTGGTATGAAATAATACAAGTGATGGATGGAAACTGTATAAAGTCCTTTTTGCCCTTTATTTTTTGTTGATATTAAATAGGGCAAATTACACCTACCTCCCCTGAGGTTTGGCGAAATTACAATTTAACCCATATTTTTTTGTGTATATTACAATAACCCCCTGTGATATGTAATAATTACAAGTGATAAATGAAAAATGTATAAAACCTACTCTAGCCCAAAATTGACCTCACCAACGTGTTTCCCATGTCGAAAAGTTTAAGACCCGCTTCAAGTTCACCGAAAAACTTGTTGGAAAACGGAGCAATTTTTTCAATAGTATTACTTTTAGCCCCACAAAGATGTAATACATAACATACAACCCCAAATATTTTTTATATATTACAAAAAAACCCCTCAAGGGTACTATCGGAATTTTACATACAAAAACTAACGGAACCCTAACGGTTATAAACGGTTGGGGTAAATTGTTAGACAGAATATATCACAGGGGGTTTATTGTAATTTATAAAAAATCGTGGGTTAAATTAAAATTTCACCAAACCTCAGGGGAGGTAGATGTAATTTATCCTATTTATTAATTAACGAACATAGAACTAACGACGTGTATTACAATTGAAAATTAACTCAATCAAATTTTATTACAGGAAAGCATATGCGAACAGACTTTAGACAAATGACATAAAAGTTTATGGTTATTCAACATCATCTCTAACTTATGTACATATGAAAGATTTTTAAAAAATTATATTAACATATTTAATTTCAATATGATTAATCTTATTTAAAGTATACACAATTGATGTAGCACCAGTTCGTCCCACATTGAGTGGAGATGAGGGGCTTGGCTGCCTTAAGAGTGCCAGTTTCTCTCCACTGCGTAGACGCGTTTTGAAAACCCTCCTGGCCTGACGGGATCCGTCTTAATGGCTGGCAGCCGGGATAATATCTATGCAGGAGGCCACCGTGTGGCTATTACGAATATGGGCTCATCAGTGGTGCTCTTGTTGAGAGGCCGATGTTGGCTTCAGCCGCTCAAGCCCCTCGACTGGGGGGCTTTTCATGTAGCACCAGTTCGTCCCACATCGAGTGGAGACGAGGGGTTTGGTTGCCTTAAGAGCGCCAGTTCCTCTCCATTGTGTAGCCGCATTTTGAAAACCCCCCTGGCCTGATGAGATCCATCTTAATGGTCGGCAGGTGGGATAGTATCTATACAAGAGGCCATCGTGTGGCTGTTACAGATATGGGTTCATCAACAATCAAAAAAGTTCAATTAGTATATTTTTTCAACAAATATTTAAAAGTTATTTTAAACATACTTAAAATCGATAGTAAAGAAAAGAACTACTAGAAATACTTTATCAAAGAAAAATGATAAATAGTTATCTTTAAGTAAATATAAATGTTAAATAAGTGCACGTATATGTTAGTTATAGTATGTATGCACATCTCTTTATTTGTAAATACTTTTTTGACCACTTTTTATTTGCAAATATTGAAAAAAAGTAAAAGTTACTACCAAATATTGATAATTATTTCTAAAAATAAATTAAGGTATAATTTTGATCTTGTAAAAACTTTCAATTACAATATTCTAAGCCTTGCTAGATTAATCTTAGTAATTTACTCATAAAAAAAGTTACTATCACGAAAAAATTATAAAAAAATCAAAATAACTTTAAAAACTATTAATATGATATATCTAATAATAATATAATAATAAAGTGATCAATTTCATTAGTTTTTATTTATTCATACTATTCTTTTAAAAAATTAAAATATTCTCAATGTATCTATATTCTATCGTAATCAACATTTTTCTAAAAAATAATAGAGGCGTTAATGGTCACGCACAAAACGCGTGTTCTTTACTAGTATCTTTAAAAGTATAATACTAAAATATCCTTATTCAGTTAAAGTATTCCCATAATAATTTTAGCCTTTCAAAAAAACAGTGTCTATTTTACATTAGGATTAACTACGCCTATATCTACATTGGATTCAAAAAAAAATTAATTAAAAAATTACTATATATTAATTATCTATTTTTAGTTTAATCTATAATTAATATTTGATACTTTCAGATAATAATATCTACTTATTTGTTTATATAATTTTTTTATGTTATCTTAACCTATAATGTATTTTAATTAAAATTATTTAAATAAATTTAGTGATTATTTATTGTACAAAATGTTTAATTTTTAAAAATACTTTAGCCATAGAAATTCTATAAAGTTCAAATAAGAAACAATTGACTTTGAATTTATTTATATTTTCCTTTTTTTTTTTGATCTTTTTCCCCCCTTTTCTTCTTGATCCTTCTCATGTTGTCTCTCTATTTAAGATCTCTATTCCAATTTCACCACCGCTAGCCGGCTTCATTATTGCCATCGCCACCGCCAATTTCACCATTCTCAACGTCGGGTGTCTAGAGAAGGAGAAGAGAAAATAAACAAAAATTAAAATTAGGGAGAAAAAAAATAAGATGTGTCTGAACGAGTCAAGTATACTTAGGTGCACTTGGGGTTATTTGCACCTTTCAATTTAAAGCAAGGTTAAACGTAATTAAACAAACATTGTGAACAGAATCTTCTTCGTTACTTCACTGGAAATGCCATTCGAGCACATTCTACAAGTGTACCCGCTGAAAAGTTAAGTACCAAAATATAAATGATCCCAAACATTGGGTAGTTAACATATTGGGATAAATATTTTTGACCCTTCAAACTTTTTACATTTTTGGACTTTAGCATATGAACTTTTTTTTTTTTTTACCGTTTGCGATCTAAACTTTTGCGTTTTTTTATATATTACCATCTAAGGGCATTTTCCGACGGAATATTCTATCAGAATTCCATCACATGCATATCATGTGACTTTAAGTAAGAGCAAATGCATTATTTTACATGGGGATAAATACTTTTTACCCTCCAAACTTTTTGCGTCATATAAACTTTTTTTTTTGTGCCACTTGCCATCTGAACTTCGTGTTTTTTTACATATTACCATCTATGAGCATTCACATGTATGTCATGTGACTTTAACCAGCTGAAAATGATGCATTTTCCCTTAGCTCCACCGAAAAATGTAATGTGTAAAAAAATGCAAAGTTTAGATGGCAAACGACCAAAAAAAAAATTATATGGTAAAGTCCTAAAACGTGAAAAGTTTGGATTGCAAAAAATATTAATCCCTAACATATTTTACCCTATTACTTTATTGTATTTTTCTTGTTATAAGGTGTTTGGTGCGAAAGTGTATAAATTGGATAAAGGTAAATTAGTCCATTCAATATACTTTTAGGTCAAGTACATGCAGCGGGTTGTGATTTATGTATATTACTTTAAATGGTAAAATACACTTTGTCCTCTTCAACGCTATCTTGTGTAACAGCTATATATCTCCCACAAGGGCCACAACTAACAAATATAACACTCACATCTTTCAATTAATTATTTATACCAAATTCCATTAGACTACATAAATAGGTACACTTACTTATGTTTCAAAAAGTATTTATAAAAAATGTATATATATATGATGCGGGTCGAATTTGAGAGCTGGTCGAACGAGTAGGTGAAGGTACTTGATCCAGAAGTTGACCTGCAACAAGGGAAAGGCAGTGTAAGCTACCCGAGATGGGTATCAACTAAGACCCTCCGATGCTTAAGTCAGATAATATATTTTGTAAAGATTCGAGCAGAGTAAGGGGGTTGAGAGTAATTAATGCGATATCTCTTACCATAAATGTAAGGATATTTATAGTGTATCCACGTAGGTTGTTCCCTATAGGACCCTTAGGCTTGGTAGGCCATCATTTAATGAAGTGGAGTGACCCATAAGCCTAAGGGTAGGGCCTAGTGATACTAGACGGCTCTCAATTAATGAGGCATGGGATTAGGTAGTTGGGTCACACCCCAGCTGACGGAGCATTACATGGTAGCAGGGATCCGTTAGACCCAGTATGGTCCAGGTCGATAGCGTTATCGACCAGAAGAGCCGACGGGATGGGTCTAAGCGGTCGATAGCCCTGACCCGATCAATAAAGAAGTTGACAGGTCAAGATCGTTGAAACGGGTTTGTTGGGTCGCTAATACAGTCGATAACACATGATCCGGTCGGTAACCATGCTCGTTGGCTTGAGCACTTGGAGAAGGTGACACGTGGCGTGTGAAAACTAGTTGAAAATTTCGATCGAAAATATGCCATGTCATTAGGCCCCCACTTCCCTGGTCAATTGATGGAATCGACTGGGGAGCAAAACTCAACCGCTATGTTATCATTAGGAATTTAAAAAGTCATAGTTGTAATAATTATGCCGATTGGGATTCCCGAGGACGGCATTTTACCCCCTTTTAAATAGGGGGTGAGCCGAGCGTTGACCTCACTCACAGTAGGAAAAATGCTGAAAATTGGGGGGAAAAACCGGCGGAAACCGGTCCGCCGGATTTTTTGGCCCTGGAATACGACCAGCCGCCGGAATTCCCCGATTTTTCCCCCGGAATCCACGGGCTGGTGTAAACCGGCGGAAGATTCCGCCGGTTTTTCCACCGGTTTATTTTTTAAAAAAAATATATAATTAATTAAAATCGGGTGAAATTTCCCCCGATTTTTCCGTCGAATTTAAAAAAAAAAGAATAATTTAATTAAAACCTGGGGAAATTTCCCCCGGTATTTCAAAAAAAAAATTAATTTAATTAAAATCGGAGGAAATTTTCCCCCGGTATTTCAAAAAACAAATTAATTTAATTAGAACCGGGGGAAATTTCCCCCAGTTTTTCCGCCGGATATTTAAAAAAAATAATAATTTAATTAAACCGGGGGAAATTTTCCCGGGTTTTCCCCCGGTATTTTTTTCAAAAAATTTCGAACACAGACCGGGGGAAATTTTCCCCGGTTTTCCCCCGCATATCATTCAAAAAACTTAATTAATTAAACCCCGGAATTTCCCCCGAAAAATATTTTTTTTAAAAAAAAAATTGATTACAGCCCTCAAATCAGTGCATTTTTATTATTTTTATATTTATAAATTTCATTTATAATATTTTACTAATGTAAAATGCTAATGTTAACAAATTCGTAAAATAAAAAAATATATAAAAAGTTAAAATAAAATTGGCAAATATGTAATATTGTTTGAAATATAATTCAAATATAAAATACAAAAACGCCAAACAAAAATAAAATATTGTTCATACGACAAATTAAAATATCAAATGTGTCTATTCATCTTCTTCATCCCCATTCTCAAAATAGTCAATATCATTTTCGTTGTCATATCCGACATTGGTGGGATTCATATTTGATTGCAGTGTGAACATGTGTGGAGCGGAAAATCCTTGAAAGAGATCGTGAGCGGTATCATGGGGTGTATTGCCCGTGGGACGACGACGACGAGATGACTGGGGAGCTGCTCCGGAGGCGGACGGGCGATTGCTCACAAGTCCGGTGTACAGTTGTTGCATCATTGACATCATTGTGTCATTCTGTGTCTTTAATTGGGTCATCTCTTGTCTGAGTTGCGACAACTGCGCCTCCACATGGTATTAGAAGGACCAGTACGCGACGAGGAACATCCGAATGAGTGTTGCCCCCTCTTTTCCCGAGGAACGTAGTTCAGCCTGATCTGGCGACCCTTTCTGTTAGGTGATCCGACCGCCTGCATAAACAGCTCATGTTCAGACCGCTGGGTATTTTCATCGCTCAACCCTGCTGCTATTGATTGTTTCTGGGCTTGCAACAATTGTTCGTAGTTCTCCTGCATGAAATGAAATAAATTATAAACATTTAAAATTTAATTCATGCAAATTTGTATAATTAGTTAATAAAACATGTCAATTAATAGATTATACACATACGTGGACTTGTCTTGCGGTTTGACTTAGCCAAACCACATTATTGGTCGTGCTCCCTTCGTCCTCGTCACCCTCGATAATCTCGTCAGCTCTACGTGCTCTCGTATAACACTTTTGAACCACCTCATGATAGCCGACGGTATGTTGACACTCGGCTTCCTAAATAATCGAAAAATAAAATTAATAATAACAATATTATTAATAATAAAATTAATAATAAATAACATACCATCTCAAGTTTTTTCGTCGCTAGTGACTTCGGTCCGCCACCATAACATGCTTCACCACCCGCTTCCCTATTCTTTTTATTCTGTTCGCTTTGTTTTTTGAATTTTTCCCAAGCCCAGTAGGCGTTCAATTGGTCCCATATTTGGGGCACTATCCACGCAGGTCACGTCCCAACCTCCCTAACATGCTCATACAGCTGTGACAGTTTCCTTGAACCACAACTTCGAAAGGCCTTTCTCATATGATACTCGTGCGCAGGATCCCACTCAACATGCTTCTGTATATGTTATATTTTTAAAGATTACAACTTGCATAAAAAAATCTATGTGTTTCATGTTACATATAATCAATATACAAAATCAGCTAACCTTCCACTCTTCAAACCACGTATCAAACAGTTCACCGCTAACATATTTGAATGTAGGAACAAACTCAGTCATTCGACTCTTCAACACGATACCTATAGTGGTAGCTCCACGGTCGGCAGGGGAGAAGCTACTGCACATACAATATATATACTTGTTATATCAATTACAATTAATTGAATTTTGAACATTTAAACTTAACATATTATACTGTCTCTTACCAATTCGGAGCAGGCTCCAAGAAAAGCTTTTGTACATTTCGTTGTGCGGTTGGAGGATCCGGGATGCTGTAAGCGTCCTGAGCATATGGATTAGGTAAAGTAATCGGTGGACTATGTCCACCGACAGATGGGGTAGGCATGAATTGCAATGGAGCCGATGCAGCTTGATGGTAAGTTGTGTTCATTTGTTCATTGGTAATTGGAGGATTGTTTAAATCATGCGAGAAAGGAAGAGTGTTGGGAACATATGATTGTGAGGAATTAACTCTACCCCGTATGGCATTACTTGATCCGGAGCGTTTCCGCAATTGCATGTAAATTTTTTTCGTTAAAATAAATTAATAGATGAATTGCATACTCATATTAATTAAAAAGATACATGGACAATAATGTAAAGTATTACATAAGAATTCAATCATTAACAATCAACAATAAAAAATCAAATGAACCCTAATCGTTGTCTGTATCATTGTTTGTATCGTTCATTAATGCCAAATCTTCGTCATGAACCTCATCATTCTCACTATTTTCTTCGTCGACCGAGACATCATCATTTTCCTCTTCATTCTCCTCGTGTACCTCAAGTTCGACTTGCTGAACAGTATCTAAGCCGACATCTTCATCACACAAAGCGGGTACTACATCATCACTTGCAGAGTTCATAACCTGGCACACATCATTTTGGTAAGCCTCCTCCATTTCGCCAGGAGTTTCAACTCTACGTTTAGCTTTACTTTTAATTACAGCGAACCATTGGGTCTTGCCACAAATACGGCCTGGGTATACAACAAAATAAACTTGACGCGCTTGTTGGGCGATTATGAAAGGGTCATATTTTCTATATCTGCCCGTATGTTTCACCTCAATAATACCACATTCTGGGTGTACAATGCGCCTTCCTCTATGTGGAGTGGGGTCAAACCAATCACACTTAAACAAAACCACTTTTTTTAATGGTTCCCCCGTATACTCCAATTCAAGAATTTCATTCAAAATTCCATAGTAGTCATCTTCGCCCGAATCGCCATCGTAACCGCCTTTCACCCATACGCCACAATTCATTATTTTTTTACCTTCGCTCCATGATCGTGTGTGAAATTTAAAACCATTCACAATGTAAATCGGATATGTCCTCACATTGAAATTAGGCCCCAGAGCAAGTTGTTTCAAAAATATTGACAGCGAACCATTATTTAGTTCATTGACCTATATAATAAAACACCATATACTTAACGTCAAGAAAAATATATATGCAGTTTAAACACTTGACTGTATAACAATTTTATTTTTCTTTTTGAAGATTTAAACTTACGTGCGAATTGAACCAATCTGAGAATTCATTTTCAATGCGATCGCTTGCGTCAACTTCTGCGATCCTATAATGTTGTCAAAAATAGCTACGTTTGACAAGATTTAATTCAGGTTTTTGATAATTCAGGTTTTTGATAATCATATATAAGTCATAAAATAAATTAAATTTATTAAATTGATACTTACTTGATATAAATTTCAACTTCGTCGCAATTTAACAGCACATGTAGTTTAGCGGAGTTATACTCCTGCAAACTCTCAAAATACCATTCCGTACATGCTCCTAATGGGCGACCTGGTTGATTGAAAACCGACAGTGTTGATGGTAGCGAAACATCAACACCTCCATCATCGTTACGTGGTAAACGCGTACTCATTGACCGCACATGGGAATTAAAGTAGAAGGAGCAAAAATTTGCAGTCTCGCTCCGTAGATAGGCCTCACATGTAGACCCTTCTACTTGAGCTTTTTGTTTAATTGTTTTTTTAATTTTGCCCAGATACTTATAACATTATTATCGATAATTTTTAGGTTATAAATAACAATGTACAAGATAATTTAAGTTATGAAATCAATGTATAACAATATATGAGATACCTTTCAAACGGATACATCCATCTAAATTGCACTGGACCGCCAATACGAGCCTCATCGATCAAATGAACAGGTAAATGCTCCATTACATCGAAAAACGCTGGAGGAAAAATTCATTCTAATTTGCATAAAATTATTGGAATATTTTTCTCCATCCTGTCTAGATCATCGTGCCTCAATGTACTTGAATACAAATCTTTGAAAAATTGACTCAATTCAGCTAATGGCTTCCAAATATCGTCGGGCAATTCTTTGAATGCAATGGGCAATAATTGTTCCATGAAAATATGACAATCATGACTCTTCATGCCATGAATTTTGACTGCTTGTGAGTCTACACAACGACTTAAATTTGATGAATATCCATCTGGCATTTTTAGTTGTCTAATCCACTCACATATTGCTCTCTTTTGCTCTAACGTGAAAGTGTACTTAGCTTTTGGCTTTCCTCATTGTCCGTTTGACTTTTGCACCAATTCTAACTCACGCCGCCTACAAAGTTCGACCATATCCATCCGTGCATTTGCAATGTCTTTAGTTTTTCCTTTGATGTCCATTACTGTGTTAAAAATATTATCAAACACATTTTTTTCAATATGCATGACATCCAGGTTATGATGAATTAAAATATTTTTCCAGTATGGTAATTCCCAAAACATACTTTGTTTTGTCCAGTTGTGCGTTATACCATACCCGGGTAACTTATCCATGTGCGGGTGCTCAGTAATTTTCGGCAACCATTGCACAAGTTCTGCTATTTGATGACCATCCATTTTCGGCGGTGCCGAGTCGAACTCAACCTTATTTTTCCATAAATTCATTTTCTTCCGTCGAAAAGGATGATTCATTTCAAGAAATTGTCGATAGTAATCAAACCATGTATTTTTCCTTCCATGTTTCAATGTTACGGCCTTAATGTAACCCATACAATACGGACATGCTAATTTACCAGCAGTCATCCAACCAGATAGCATCCCATATGCAGGAAAATCATTAATTGTCCACAACAACGCAGCTCTCATAATAAAATTATGTTTTTTTTATGCATCGTATGCCTCAACACCCACATCCCAAAGTTCTTTCAACTCATCAATAAGTGGTTGCAAATACATGTCAATGTTAGCTTTCGGATTTTTTGGCCTGGGAATTATGCATGTCAAAAACATATAAGGCATCGACATACACATTTCGGGTGGCAAATTATGCGGTGTTACAATTACCGGCCGGCATGAATAAGGCGATGCTGATTGAGAGTAAGGTGTGAATCCATCAGAACACAAAGCAAGTCTAACATTTCTAGGTTCAGCAGCGAAATCAGGATAAACTGCACCAAAATTTTTCCATGCATTCCCATCAGCTGGGTGACACATAACCCCTTCCGGGCGGCGATGTTCAACATGCCATCGCATGTGGGGTGCTGAACTCAAAGATACATACAAATGTTTTAATCGTGGGGTTAGAGGTAAGTAATGCATGCGCTTAACGGGAATGTGTTTACGCCGACCTTGACTTCTGGCTGGAGTTTCTCGATATCTAGGAGCACTACAGAATTTACATTCAATCGCGGTAGAATCATTTTTATAATATAACATACATCCATTGACACAACAATCAATTTTGTAGCTAACCAAACCCAATCATCTTACAAGTTTTTGCGCCTCGTAAAAGTTTGTTGGGAGGTCATGCGGGATGGGCATTACTTCAGACATTAACTGTATGATTTCATCAATACCATCCCACGCAACATTGTAATCAGTTTTGATATTCATTAACTTTGCCGCAACAGATAAAGGCGAGTGATCCGAGCACCCAGGCCAAATTAGTTTATTAAATTCACTCAAAAGATCAAATAATTTTTTACTTTTCGCATTTGGCGCCTCTTCCATAGTAGGGGGCCCATTGTTATTCCCCACACCCACCATATCATTTACACCAACATTTTCCCTAACGGCATCAGAGCACATCTCTGCATATCTTTGTAGGGGATTATTGTCGACATTAACGGATGTACTTGGTTGACCGAACGATGTATTATCTTGAATGGGTCCTAGCTCACCATGATCTACCCAAAACCAATAATTTGGTTTAAAACCGAAACGGAGAAGATGTTCCCTAACTTTAAACGGTTCTAGAACAGCCCACTTTTTAACGCATTTCGCACATGGACATCGAATCATCTGAAACTTTATAAACTCTTCACAACCTTTGGCATGTTCAATAAATCCATCCACTCCATCAATAAACGAGCTTGAAAGCCCCGATGACTTAGACTCAGTCCTTCTATACATCCACATTCTATGCGAGGGTATATCCATCTACATATTACAAATTAATTAATTATTATTTGGTTTCTTTATACTTAACTATATTGATCTTTGTTAGCATTGTTACCAATCATTCATTTACAATAATTCAAACACAGGCATCATATTACAGAAGGTATACAAAAAAAAACACGAAGAATAAAACATACATGTTTTATTATATTTTATTTACTAATTATACATTGTCACAAAATACATACCACCCCCTTATATCACCACAACATGCAAGCACATATAAACCACAGCAAACAATGGGAAGGCTCCACCCCTTCCCCCAATGCCCATCCACCATCTCCACATCTCATGCTACCTTAATAGCTACAAACTAACTAATAATATATACATATACTTTACATTAATATTATGCATAGCCAAGCAATGGCTCATCTTAGCAAAGGTTAGCCATACGTACCTTTTCGATATTTATACCAAATCACAATGCTACGCAAACGAAGTAGAGCAAGCGAAATACCTACAATTTCAAGACAAATAAATAAATTACAATCATATTACATACTTTACATCAACTATTTTAAAATAATTTACACATTACAAAATAACACATATAAAACGCAATAATTAACACTTCCAAACAATATACTTTGAAAATAATTCCATACAATCAATAATTATCAATATTTCCATACATCAAACACTACTAATTATGCTAACATACATACATTTATACCATATCTAATACAAAAATCATTTATATTTACATATCAAACACTTACAACATTTGTATATTCCCAAAAATTATAATTTCAAAACACAATAATTCCATACATTAAACACTTCAAACACTTCAAACATTTTAACATTAGCAACAATCAATAATTATGTTAAAATATATGAATTTATATCATATCTAACACAAAAATCATCTACATTTATATATCACAATACTAAAATATTTAATAGTTAAATAACAAAAAATAAACCATAATTTAAAAAACAAAACCGATGAAAGAGAAGTGAACGGCGGCGGGCGGGGCGGCGACGGCGGTCGGCGTCGACGGCGGGGGCGTCGGAGGGGGCGTCGACGGCGGGGGCGTCGGAGGAGGAGTCGGCGGTTGGAGTGTCGGAGAGGAAGACAGTCGAAAGGAGGGGAAGAGAAATGGGAGAGAAATAAAAGAGAAGAAGGTTTAGGCAAAAAAAGAGGGGGGGGGAACCGGGGGAACTTTCCCCCGGTTTTTCCCCCGGTTTTCAGGGGGAAAATATTTTTTTTAAAAAAAACGGGGGAACTTTCCCCCAGTTTTTCCCCTGGAAACCGGGGGAAATATTTACAAAAAATCGGGGGAAATTTCCCCCGGTTTTCCCCCGGTTTTGGGGGGGATTTTTTAAAAATAAACCAGGGGAAATTTCCCCCGATTTTTCCCCCGGTTTTGGGGGAAAAATTTAAAAAAAAAATCGGGGGAAATTTCCACCGGTTTTTGAAAAAAAATTAAGAAAAAAACCGGTTTGTTCACCCAAATTAATGTTTCACATAATTTACCACAAAATTAATTGTAAATATAAGTATTGTTTTCCATAGAAAACATTAAATATACTAAATTTGATCATAGTATTATTTTTGATACATTAGTTCTAACTTATTGGTAGTATAATTTTCGTGTTTTCTTCCATACATGCATTCTTCATATTTTATGAAACTTTATATGTATTTTTCATATCTTAGTTCATATTATATATTCTAGTTATGAGTTAAATATTTATATATGCTCTCGATATGTCAAGTTATTTAAATCATAATTATTAAAAATATAAAAAGTAATAAATAAACTATATTGCAAAATATAAATATACGTATGACATATAATTTTTTTGATATTATTGTCTATCACGATTAAATTTTTTGTGTAATTTTAAAAAATATATATGTTTCAAAAAAGAATATTTGATTTAACTCTAAAGAGTTTTGAAAAAATGTCTCGAGGAAACAAAGAGATTCTACTATTCAGTTAATTATTTATATAAACTTTATAAAATTGATCCCCTTACCAGTTCCTCATTGTAGTTTTATGTACTACTTTCGTTTCATAATTTGTGTCATTTTATCAAAATAATATAATATTTAATGCCATTTTTTTAAATTTACCCTTAAATAAATAACAATCACAGTTTATCTAGTCAATATTTAATGTATTTGTGCATAATTGTTAAAATTTCAGTAAATCATCGACAAGGATAGATCTGTCAACGATGTACACTCTTAAATTCTTGTTAAAAACCTTAAACAATAGGTATTTCGAAATGAAGTAGTTGTAATAACTGCCCAATAAATGAAGTTTATCTTCTTAACATTTCTTTATAATTGAATTATTTCAACACATTGGGTTTAATTGGGCACTAAATAAATATTATATAAATTAATTTAAACCTAAAAGTAAAATAATAAAAAAATCAAGTCATACAATAGTAAACTAAATTAAGTGGTTTTTATGGAAAGGTGTGTTAGAGTTAAAAAAAAAACTCCATTATCCATTTAAGAAGGTAATATAAATAAATAGATGATGAGGTCATTTATAATCAATAAAAGAACAATTCAAACTGGGGGGGGGGGGGGACCATTACTTAAATATAAAAGATAAAAATTCAAACACATCATACTTAGATGACGATTTTTGTAAAAATTCCTATAAAATAATACTAAAGCCTCTCAAGCAAAATGTAATACATGTTACTTTACATATAATATATACACTTATTATAATTTTTGGTCCTTTGGCATTAAATAATTCTTGTTTAATTTCAAGTAAACATGCTTTGAATATATACTATTCTCGAAAGACTATCATTTTTCTATTCATCACTATACGTACGCACATTTTTATTTGATTTGTTAGGTTTTTAATAATGTTGTTTTTTTAATCGAGTAGAATTTTTTATAGTGTTTTTTCATCTTTGTCAGATTTGAGTTTAGTATTTATAGATCTTGATTTTATAGGATCTCAAATTGGATAGATCAGTTGTCACATTATGTTATCGGATTTCAGGTTCGACTTTGTATATCAGATCCTACAACAAAGCTTAAAATTCTCTATCTGGTTCGTTTGTTAAAAAATACAACAAGACAAAATTATTTTACTAGACAATTATTGTTCATTTTATTTGGTTATTATTGTAAATTAAAGGAAAATATAAAAGTACACTCTCAAACAATTCACACAATTAATTAACTGTATTTAAAAAAAATATTCATCCGATTTTTTCATAGTTATTCATCATAAAATTATTTAATTATTAAAAAAAATTAAACAAAAAAAACCGGGGGAAGTTTCCCCTGATTTTTCCCCCGGATTATATAAAAAAAATTTAAAAACAAGTCGGTTAAAGCGGTAAAACCCAAAAAACAAATCGGGGGAAATATTCCCCGATTTTTCCCCCGCATTACAATTTTAAAAAATTCAAAAAATTAAACCGGGGGAAATAGAATTTCCCTCGGAGTAATATTAAAAAATTAAAAAAAAAACCGAGGGAAATTTTCCCCCGGTAATTCCGCCGGTTTAATTTTAAAAACATTTAAAAAAAACGGGGGAAATTTTCCCCCGGTTTATCTTTTTTTTTAAAAAAAACTGGGGGAATTATCCCCTGGTTTTTCCCCCGATTTTTATTAAAAAAATATTAAAAAAAACCAGGGGAATATTTCCCCCGGTAATTCCGCCGGTTTGTATAAAAAAATAATTTTAAAAAAAATCGGGGGAAAGTTTCCCCCGATTTTTTTAAAGCGGGGGAATTTCCCCCGGATTTTCACTGGAATTCCCCAGTTTATTACTTGCCGTCGTGCCCTCCAGATGTCCGTCGGAATTCCCCCGATTTTATTCCGGTGGAATATTCCCCCCGGAATATTTCCGCCGGAATCCGGCGTTTTTCCTGCTGTGGCTATTTGCAAAGAGTGAAAATGCACTCCAGTCTATTGTCTCCCTAGCCGTTCGAAAATCACAGCTTTCTTAGGTCGACCCTACCTCTCTTTTAGGTAATTCTTCTCTTCTAAAGCCTTATTTTTTGTTTAATTCCATCATGGATAGGCGTAAGCTAATTAGAAAAGTCGGGTTAGATAACTCCGAGGGGAGTAGCACGGGCAGCAGCTTGACCACCTCAAGGGCCAGCCCGGTCAGGACTCGTGCTAAGAAGGAGGTCGGTTTGCACGTAACTAGTGACGTAGAGGATGACGATGAGGAGATCGATGTTCCACAGGCACACCGCACTGAACGAGAATACGACGAGATCCTATCGACCATGACTCTGATCGAGGTCTCAAACGTCGTGACCAAGTTTCACATTCCATCTAAATTCCAAGCCTTTGTCCCACCCGCCGGCTCTCGAATGGGAAACCAACCCCGTAATACAATCGTCATCCATTTGGAGACATTGTGGAATGGGTTTAGGTTTCCGATCTTGACCAACGCGGAGGCCATTTGCAATTTTTTGAACCTTCCCCCCGCTCAACTTTCTCCGAACTCCTATTGTATTATTTATAGCTTTATAGTTATGATGAGGGCGTTAGGCCAGCCCCCGTCCGTAGAGAATTTTGCAGTCTTTTTCAAAGTCCAAAACTTTGCTCAATTGGGTCCAACCGACTGGGGTGGCTTTTTCTACATCATGGCCCGATCAGGGTCTCGCATTATACAGACCCATTAGTCTTCTTATAGGGAGAAGTGGAAGGCTAGGTACTTTTTTGTACTCCATACTTCCGGTTTCCCCATTCGAAACAATTGGAACAATGAGATCGATAAGATCGAGTTCAATCGGGTTGAAAACCCCACTTTCGTAACCGCTAGCTCGAACGGGCTTAATATGGAAGCGATTACCTCTTACAAGAGGAGTTTTAAAATTGCACGGGCATCTTCTCTATCGAGGTCCCAAGGGGGGTTATTTTGGGTATGTGCGTGTGTGTGTTTTTTTTCCTGCATCGATTTTATTGAAGTTTTGCCTTCCAGACAACGAGGTACTAATGGACACACACAAGGCCATGCTTGCCCGATTGTTAGCCCCTCAGAAGAAGAAAGCCAAGAAGGCAGTCGCTAAGGCAACCAGTCAAGGATGGTCCTCTTCACATGGTGAAAGGGCCCAGTCGAAGTCAAGGGGCAGTCGGTCTCAATCCGAGTAGCCCAGATCAACCAGGGTCTAGAGGGACCCCAAGACGCCGCCAAGGGCGAGATCGATTCCCCGGGTCGAGACACAAGTGGACCTAGAGGTAGAAGTTACCGAAAAGAGATCAGGGATGGTGCCCAGGTCAGAAGTTCAAGCGATCAGACCCCTGTAAAATTGGGTTGTGATCTTGGAAAGAGGCGCTTAAGAGGCCTCAAGGAAGCAAAAGTGGGCCCCCCGACCATGCGAGCAAAGGTAAACAACCCGCCGGTCATAAGGAGTTATCGGACTCTTCTGACTCGAATGAGGATGCTCAAATCATGGATTTCGACTGTCCATTCCGACCGGGCGCTAGCTCAACTAGACGATGCTCGTATCAAAACTTTCCGGGGCAGCGACCAGGCCCATATAGTGCACCTGTTCAGAGGGTGCCAGTTCGAGGAAGACCATGAGTACCTCCTTAATCAGAGTTTGGATCAAGTCCGTCGCTGGGTCGAGTGATGACTGACAGGTGTAAGCCTCAAATTCTTGAGTTTGGATCAAGTTTGCACTCGATTTTTTAATCGATTGGTTTGCTAACTTTTATTTCGAGCGATAGATGGCCTCTCAAGCGTTCATGCATGTCTTCCGCCGAGCAGAAGTATACAAAGAGGGGAAGGATCGATACAAGAGGATGTACCAATTAGCAGCGAGGAACAAGCCCGGGCCAACTCAAGGCCAAAATTGAGGAGCTCGAAACCTTGCTCGTCGTGGCTCAATCGAAGCGGTAACTGGTCGACAAGAAGCTCGAGGCCCAAGTCAAATTGAACAAGGCCCTCGAGAAGTCCTTCAAGTAGAAAGTTGCGGAGATTAGTGAAGCCGAATAGGCCCATGACCTGGCCCACAAAGAGGAGAAAGCCTCATACTACCGGGGCTATCAAAAAGGCCACAAAGTGGGCGCTCAGGACAAGGTCCGCAAGTTAGCTAAGCAAGAGCAGGTTATTTCGAGGGCTGCCATCGAGTGGTTTTTTAAGAGCGGCATTCTCGATGTTGTCTGTTTGGTCAAGTCTTTCCCTTGAATCAATGAGGCTTTCGATCTGATGGCGAAGTAGATCGAGCATCTGGCGGGACTCCCAGAGGATTTCCGCTGTGAGGAGATCAGACGAGTTATGCCACCAGATCAGCTAGGGAGAATAAGGAGCTGGTCCCTCTGCCCCCCTCTTTGAAGATGATGAGTTTAGGTATGTTGTCGAGCTCGTCGAGAAACAAGTGCTAGAGGATATCGTGCAGGAGCTTGATGTGAATGAAGAGGGTCTAAGCAGCCCAGGCGGTGTCTCCCCTTCTGAAGTACAAGGCCTTGATTGAGACGGTGGTCATGCTGGAGACCAACTGGATGGGGAGAACCCTGATGGTGGGCCCGCCCAAGGTGATAATGAGATAAATGTAATAGATGACTAGGGCCCCCCTTGTAGCCGATCATTCCCTTTTTAAATGAAAAATTTATGTTATTGTTCAAATTCCAAGTTTTGAGTTTTGTTTGCTCGAAAATTTGCTTGTGATTTAAATTAAGTAATAAATTTCCATTTTAAGAACTCAAGACCAGTTTAATTTAATAGTGATCGAAAGGCTACCAAATAAATCCCATATAAATTTTTGGCGCAAGCTTTTGATTGAACGATTCGCAACGCTACGTTCGAAAGTATAAGGTTTGATCATGTGGATTTGGAACCTTTGAAGATTGGAGCGTGAGTATGTTAAACAAGAATCAATCTAAATTTGAGTAATGCACTTAGTACCGATTGAATGAGATGTAATCATTATACTCTCCGATCAAAAAATAAATCGATCAGCATAGAAACGAACACGAATCGAATAAGAACTTGATTCGAACCGAAACTTGCTCAAGTCATTTTTTATTGAAAGAAAAGTAGGTCGGTTATAGAGTGGTATAATGAGACTTACAAAATTGATCGCCCACTTGTCTACACAGAGAATTTCCTCAAGTTACCAAGCCCCCCATGGTCGAGGAAGCTCTCGACCGCTCATATCTTTGAGTCAATAGGCGTTGTTTTTGGAGATATTCGAGATCTTATATGGTTCCTCCCAATTCAGGTCGAGTTTTCCCACGTTGCGCGAGACTTCAACCTTTTTGAGGACAAGATCACCCACTTAGAAGTTACAAGGGACCACTCCCTTACTATCTGCTTTGGCAACGACCGCTTTGTAGTTTTGCATTCTAACCCATGCTCGATCCCGTAGCTCTTGTATAACCTCAAGCTTGTGCTCATGAGCTGAATTGTTATGTTCGGGGTCGAAATGAGCTACTAGAGCAGTAGCATGCATAATTTCAGCGGGAATGACAGCTTTCGATCCGTACACCAAACCATTTGGTGTTTGCCCCGTGGTTGATCGAGGGATTGTTCGATACTCCCAAAGCACCTCTCTCACTGGGTCAGGACTTCCAAGTGAGCGGCCACGAATTCTTAGAGAAGGCCCTTTCGAATGAGCAGCTCGATTTTGCTTTGGAAGGGGTCATAAGTCGTCGTTGACGTGCCCATATTGTTTATGGAAGGCACAATATTTCCCTGACTTCTTGGCCCCTCTTCCCTCAGAAATCTTATTCGGTGTTTTGAAAAATTTTCAATTAGTGACTGAAAAGATGTGACTCCGGGAAGTGTTTAGTGGCGTGAGGTCGGAGTATCGTTTGATCGGGGACTCCTTCCTCTCCTTGTGGTCCTTATCTTTCTTCTGGCCCTTCTTTCTTTTTCTTCTCCTTGGGGTCTTTTTAATCCCCATGCTTGATATGGTGCATCTCCTCTGAAATTATGAAGCTAGAGGTCAAGGCTTAGAGTTCCCTCATGGATCGGAAGGGCTTGAGAACGGTCGCTTTGGCACAATCTTCATGCCGAAGGGCGATATATAGAGCGAAGTTGCTGAAATTGATTCAAAGGTCGTCGACCTTGAGGATCTTGTTGTTGAAACAGGTCACAAAATCACTAAGGGACTCCCTCTCCTATTGACAAATCCCATGAAGATGGATATGGGGCAGTTTGGTGTCTTTATTAGCTGCAAAGTGGTGGAGGGATCGATCGACAAGTTCTTCCAATGAGTGGATTGACTCGGGCTCAAGTCGGGCGAACCATTAGCGTGCCATCCCAAAAAGTGTAGTGGCAAATAATTTGGCCATCATTCCATTCGAGAGTCTGTAAACGTCGATGGCATTTTCAAACTAGAGCAGGTGATCATCAGGGGTAGTACTCCCTTTATAATGGGGAAGATTGACTGGAACTCGATCAATCGTGGACGCCGATATTCGCTTCTTGGATATAATGGGCGAAGGCCCTTTGTCATCGACCGTGGTAACGATCAGTGGAGGACCGCTGTCCATCGTATGGCTCGATTCTTCCCTTGGGGTGTTCGAGGTCAGAGATCTTCTGAGTGAGCTAATAGAGTTGGTTCTTCATCAGTTTGAGTTCCCTAGAAGTCGAGTCGGCTCACGAATTCCCTGGAAAGAGGTCTCGATGAGGGCATCCCAAATTCAGGTACTGGTGAGGGGGAACCTTGCCGTGGTGGCCCAATTCGACTTCTTCGTCCTACCGGGATGATCGATAACTTGCCGCTCAATCGAAATGCTAGTGTGGTGGGGCTTGTCGAGCAGTTGGAGCTATCACGGGTTCTGCACCTATGGGCGCTCAGACCATACTCTCCTTAAACCTCTCGTAAGCTTGGAGGTTGCATTGCCCGACAAAAGTCCTCAACCGCTCGAGCAGGATAGTGATCATCTCTTTGGTATCAATCGAGAGTCCACTCGTGCCACCTGGTGGGACATAGGCCTTGCTTCTTCGGTTTATGGCGACGGGTGCGTTCTGGGCAGTAGGGTGTGCCATGGACGAACCCGCCAAGCAGACTTATGCTAGAGGAGGATTCGTGATAAGAGAAGGCAGTGGAAGATCATAGACTGAGTGCTGGTCATCTCCCACCCCTTGGGTGCTTCGTGCACCAGAGGGATTTCTCCTAGTTGTCACCATTTTTCTTCCTTAGTTGCAGTGATTTTCCCCACAGACGGCGCCAAGAATGATGCGGGTCGAATTTGGGAACTGATCGACCTCGATAGAGAACTTTGGTCGAATGAGTAAGTGAATGTGTTTGATCAGGACGTTGACCTATAACAAGAGAAAGACAACGTAAGCTGTAACGATCCCGATATTCCTTTATATTTTATTAAACATAAATAGTAATTTTTTTACATAAAACATATACAAAATACAAGAGTTACAATTTTCAAAAAATACAAAAGTAACTTTATTAAGTAAAATGCTTCAAAACACCCATGGTTTCCATTGCGTTCCTCAAGTGCCTCCGCTCATTTCTGTCTAAAAAGTATTGGAAAAGAGGAGTCAACGCGACGGTTGAGTAGAAATTTTACTTAATCACATAAGGTGAGCGTGTGTGATATATGCACATAGTCACATAATATTTAGCATAATAACATGATAGCAAAAATGTAAAACTAGAACTAGAACTAACTTATGCAATTAAGGAAACTCCTACCTTTTTCCAAAAGTGATTTACAAAAGTAGGGAGAATATATAAAAGGCTACTAATGTGTGTATATATATTTGTAAGGGGAGAGATAGGTATGTATATATGTAGTTTTCAAAGATGAAAGAAGAAAGTGGGGTTTTGAAAGGATTTGTAAATGTAAGAGGGTATATATATATGTAGAAAGGTTAATATGTCTATATATATGTTTAGAAAGAGGGGTAATTATATATATAGGTATATGGGAATGTCTACCAATGATATAGTGTGATACATATTTGGAAAATGCAAGATTTTGTGGGTGTGGAGGTTGTAGGCGGGATTTAGTGTGTGTTTTTGTGTGATGAAAACTACCTAGTATATATATATATATGTGCATGTGGACATATGTGTGTATATGTAGATATATATATATCACCAAGTGTATATATGTGGACATGTGTGTGTATAGGTAGATATAGATATTACCAAGTATATATATGTGGACATGTGTGTGTATAGGTAGAAGTAGAAATCACCACTAGTCTATATATGTGGATGTGTGTGTGGAGAGGTAGATATAGAAATCACCACTAGGTGATAAATGGATATGCGTGTGTATAAGTAGATATATAATTCACCACTAGTTTGTATATGAATATGTGTGTGTACATATAAATATATAAATCACCACTAATAAATGTATGGATGTGTGTGTGGATATGTAGGTATAGAATGTACTACTAATATATGTATTAGAGGAGATATTCTTGCAAAACAATTATAAAATATACTAAAAATCTAGACTTTATATTTATCATTTAATTAAAATCCGAAAATTAGGTTTATAAATAATTAAAATTCGAAAATTATACATTTAAAATCATAAAATATATTGTTGTAATTATAAAATTCAAAAATTGTATAATTTATTTATAAAATTTGAAAATAAAATAAATACAAGCCTAAAATATGTATTTAAATAAATTTTCCAAAAAATAATAATCACCATTCAAAATTAAAACTATAAGGTCTAAGTTATAAAGTAATGTTAAAATAATAATTTTACTCTTAATAAAATTCGGAAATCATAATAAAATTTTCAGAAATTAATATTTTGCATTTTTCAAGTGCTAAGAAAACAAATGATGGAATAATCACATTTTAAAAAATGCAGGTAGTATAACGCACGTTTATTCACAAATCACATATATTCACACAATAATTATCACATAATGGAAATAAATCCTAAGTAAAATATTAATAATAACAATAGGAGTTACCGGGTCGTCGCATAAGCTACCCGAGATAGGTCTCGGTTAAAACTTTTCGATGCTTAAGTTAGATGATCGGTTTTGTAAAGATTCGAGCAGAGTAAGGGGGTTGAGAGTAATTAATGCAATGCCTCTTTCCATAAATGTAAGGGTATTTATAGTGTATCCACATAGGTTGCTCCATATGGGACCCTTAGGCTTGGTAAGCCATCATTTGATGAGGTGGAATGACCCATAGGTCTAAGGGTAGGGCCTAGTAACATTAGTTAGCTTTCAATTAATAAGCATGGGGTTAGGTGGTTGGGTCACACCCCAACTGACGGAGCATTAAATTCTAGTACGGATCCATTAGACTCGGTATGGTCCAGGTCGATAGCATTATCGACCAGAAGAGTCGACGGCGGGATAGGTCTGAGCGATCGATGCCCTAACCCAATCGATAAAGAAGTTGACCGGTTTGTCGGGTCGCTAATACGGTCGATAACACATGATCCGGTTGGTAAGCATGCTCGTTGGCTTGAGCACTTGGAGGAGGTGACGCGTGGCGCGTGAAAACCGATCGAAAATTCCAATCGGAAATATGCCATGTCAATATATATATTAAGTAATTCATACTCGAATATCAAATTTAAGTTGTTTTTAAATCAAATGTTTTTAATAAATAGAAGATTAATTTATTCAAGTATTTAAATTAAAAAATAATAGTTTTTAATAAATAGAAGATTAATTTATTCAAGTATTTAAATTAAAAATAATAAATATAAGAAAGTAAAAAAAGGTTAAACTTAATTAAGATTAAATTATAGACTCTTTGATCTAGATTAATTTTGGACAATCTTTTAAATAAAGATGATTAACTGTATGTATTGACTGTATTCATATTTGTTTTTGATCTAAGAATGAATAATTTTGTGGTTTTTTATCTAAAAGAATCTAATATTTATTTAAATATATTGTCGTAAATTTCAATAAAAGAGGATATTTAAATTTAATATAACTAAAATATTTTATTCATTTTTATCTGAAATAGTAAAACTTCATTTATAATAGATAACTTGATAACATTATTTAGTTTAAATAATTAGAATAATTTTTAAGTCCAAATTTTCTTAGTATTATTACTCTAATATTAAGTTTCTTAAACTATCAATGTATTGTTTCTATATTAACCTTTAAAACAAAGCCTTTCCCAAACATAATAAAATTTTAAAGTTGAATTTAGGGTGTCAAATTATATAAACTAGCCGATTCACTACATGCATGTGCAAATTAAAATTTAATGAAATCTAATTATGTATTTAAAATTTATATAGGAAAAAATTAAAAATTTATTAGATTTTTATTTGAATAAATTTTTAAATATTTTTAATAAATTTATTAGATTTATTGAAGACAACAAAAGAAATTTAAAACTAAATTATATGATGAAAAAAATAAACAAATAATAAAGTAAAATAAAAGATAATTTATAAAGAGGAAAGAGAGAACAATAGAAAGAAAATAAATATCACATTGAAGAAAAGAGAGAGAAAAGTAACAAGATATAAGAGAGACGAGGGGGGAGGGGGGTGGATATGCCAAAGATAGTTATTAAAAGGTTCTAATGCTTTATAAATAGCTCAGATATCACATTAAAGAAAAGAGGGAGAAAACTGAGAAGAGATAAGAGGGGTGGGTGGCCCCCGGGGGTTATAAAGACACCAAAGATAACCCTAAAGTATGTATACTAAATTATAATGCTAACAGAAATGTGAGAAAATGAAAATACCCGTCGAATTTTTTACTATTAAAAAATGAAAAAGTACACTAAATTACCCTAAGGTATGACAAAATTATAAATTTAACCTTCAATTTTAAAAAATTACCTAGATAACCCTAGAGGATGCATACTAAATTATAACATTAATGAGAATTCAATAAAGATAAAATTTCCTCAAATCTTTTGTTATTAAAAAGAATTACACAAAAGTAATTAAGGAGAAAATCAATGTTGGCCCTTGTACTATTTCACTTCATTTGGCGGGTAAAAGATCAAGACAAATATTTTTCCTTCTAACAGAAAAGGACCTTCGTTCAACCCATCGAACCAAGAGACACTAGGTTATGTTTTATAAGGTTGGTGAAATGAACCCATGCAAATGTTTGTATTTCTTTGAAGTTTTTGTTTTTAAGATTGTTTGCAAATATTATGACTGAACATCATGTTTTTTGTCAAGAATGATGTTTTTACTAGTTTAGATTTTTCATTGAGAATGATAGTTAAGATATCATATATATATATATATATGGTGTATTACAAATATTTAACATGTGTTTAGTATTTTTTAAAGAGATCTCAATTTTTCTATGCAGATTCCTAAGGTTTGTATCTTTTTTGTTGGTTGCTTTATCTATTAGCGAAATTTGTTTGGTAATTTGGTACAATATTATGAAAAGAACTGATGTATCCAAAATATTACAAAATTAACCCTAGATAATTGATGAAAAATGGTCAACTTTGGTCAAATTTGATAAAAAGTACAATAGAAAAAAATATTATAATTGAACGATTTTCATTAAAAATTTTAATAGCAACAGACAAAGAGTTGCATATATATAATGTTTACATACGTCAGGATTATGAAATTAATTTTCAAAAATCAAGAGTTTTATTTGTAATTTGATCATATTTTAGGATAATTCAGCATAATTGTCCCTCAAAAGTTAAAACTATATAAACATAAATAGGATAAGGGCAATATCGTCAGAATATTTATCTGCAGAGGGGAAGAGTTACATTCATCAGTTTAAAGGGGTAAATAATACAAGACATATAATTTGAGGGGGCTAAAATTAGAGGACATTGTAATGCAAACAATGTTCAAATGTACAACCCGCATCGATCACAAAATCACTACCCATGGGCGACAGCGGTCTCATCAAAGCAAATACTTTGATCGTTGAAAAGTTAAATTACTGGTCGAGCTAAGACCTAAGTAATAATTTTTTTTTTTAACGATCAATTCGGAATACGTTATAAACATCAATCAAATGTCACACACATACACTCACTTGAAGAGAAATTAGAGATGATAAAATGGTTCGACCATGAGCTCAAGAGTGTCAAGTTCGAATTAAATTAATTTTGTAAAAGACGAAGACTTAGTCACTGAAATGGAACCACTGTTAATTATAAAATAAATAATAAAATGGGACCACTATCAAAGTGCACTGAACTACTCCGATATTTTCTAAAGAGTTAATTACAAAAAGACCATTCATGCAAGGACTATTTTCACTAATTTTAAAGAATTATTCATAATTTTCATACCTTTTTTTTTTTTTTTTTGTAGAAATTTTCATACCATATTAGATGTAATGAAAAACGTCCTAACGTCAGGGGTATTTCGTAATCTACCCCTTTTTAGATTAACAACAAATGAAAAAAATAATGAATTTTGAATGAGAATTTTTTCTGTTTTTTGGTTCGGGAGTAGGGCTCTTTAGGCATAAAACATTGAACGACCCTTCAACATAGATGGTGGTTGTAAGACTCCGGTATCTTTCTTTAGATTGTGTTTGGGTCGACGGTTTTAACACTACGGATTTGAAATTTATAATAACAAATTCATTAAATTTATTTGAATAAATTCATATTGTAATGGATTTTTTCAAATTCTTTAATTCCTATTTTAAATTATTTTTTGAGTCAACATGATGAATTTAAATCCCATTTAATTTTGAAATTATTTAAAGTTCTTTCCCTCAAATTCTTCATGTAAATTCAAATCCCTCGATTCAACCAAAGCCATAAAGTAAAGAATAAAGGGAAATTCTTAATTATTCGGGTTCGGTCGCAACAAGATTAATTACGTGACAAGTATTTCACACTTGTAATATGATTGGTGTACGGTATAGGGTGAGTGACCAATCACATGGTAAATATATTAATATTTGATATATAATTGATTGAGTACGGTCAGGTTTCGAAAAAGATTTGGCAAAATACACTTAACCACCTTAAACCACACTAACGTAATACTTTACCCCCTTATATTATAATAAACTTCGCTTAACCCTCCATTCATCTTAATTCGTACACAAATAAGAAATTAACTATTACTTGTAAAATATCTAATAAGAAATTAGTGAAAGGTGTTTTCACTAAATAAATTTAATTAATGATAATATAAAAAGTATTATTACTTAATATAATTATTAATGATAATTTTTATATTAATGCTCTTTTATTTTGTTATTAATCTTATTTTTTGGTGTAGTGATCATGATTTTCGTAACTTTCGATATAAGTGATTGCGTCACAAGGGATTTCACTTTACTTACTATAGAAGCTTTTTGAGTATAAAATTTACACTAAAATTAATTAAGGGATGTTTCTAACTTGGAATAAAATATTAAGAGAGTAGTCGTAATTTTTCGCTGGCGGCTGGCCTAACTTCATGGGATTTTCTGTAATATATTGAACAATGATAATTCAATAGTTTTGTATTCTTGATAGTAAACATCCAAGAGATTAGAGCAGTCTCAATTTGACCTTCTCGGTTACCACTAATGGCTAATTAATGGCAACTTGGCAAGTGGTCATTTTTTTTTGTTTTTTTTTTTAATTTCCCAAATCGAAGCCTACCAAAATATTTAGCCACCAACCACAGTAGCTATTCCATTTTCATCACCTGCACCACTTCCCATCATTATTATTGCTTTTCTTTCTAATCAAAACTCAAGATCATGTCAGAGGTGACAAGTTATGCAGCTGTAGCTTCTCTGATGAATATTATAGAGCAGATCCAAAATCATCCTCGTCCCCCGATTTCTCTCGACAGAGAACAAGTTGAATCTCTCAGTGAAAAGATTGCTTTTTTGCAATATTTTCTTGAAGGCCATAGTCCCTATGTTGGCAGCAAAGAAGAAGAAGGAGGCTTGTGGAGTCGCATCACAGATGCAGCTTATGCAGCAGAAGATATCATCGAATCCCATATAGTCCATCAAATCCTTCCTCAACCCTCAACTCCCTATGGGGTAAACATGAGTTCCGTTGACTTGTATCAAGGTCTACAGAGAGTGATGCGAGACTTGGATTCCATGAAGAAAGAGGTGATGGAGATTGGAAATATTTTAGATGATCTGCCGCACGGGAATCCAACGCTTGCTGTTCCAACAAGATCTTATCCGCCCACGGGGCGGAACATGATGGTGGGCTTTGATAATGTGTTTGAGGAAATCAAGGATATGCTCATCAGCCACCAATCTGATCTTCGGATCATTCCAATTGTTGGAATGGCCGGCATCGGTAAGACAACACTTGCTGGAAATGTTTATAACTATCCAGATATTGTACATTGCTTTGATATTCGTGTTTGGGTTGGCCTTTCCCGAGAATTTAGTGCGAAAGAAATCCTGTTGGGAGTTCTTTGTCAAAATTACCATGGAAGCATGGAAAGCTTGAATGAAAAAAGTGAAAGGAGTTAGGAATTATGTTACACAAACGTTTATGTGGCAGGAAGTATTTGGTTGTATTAGATGATATGTGGAGTAGTTCATCTGTATGGGACAAAATAAAAGTTTACTTTCCAGATGATAAAATGGGAAGTAGAATACTAATAACCACTAGGAATACAAAAGTGGCTTTACGTTTAACTGGTACACGAGGCCTTCAGATGGAGTTTCTAGATGAAATAAGAAGTTGGAAATTACTTCGCAAAATTGTATTTCGAGAAGATGATTGCCCCTTTGAATTGGATGAGATCGGAAAGGAGATCGCTAAAAAATGCGAAGGACTTCCTTTGTCCATTGTGGCAATTGGAGGAATTCTAGTAAAATCTGATTCGGCAGGAATGTGGGAAGATGTGGCAGAAAATTTAAGCTCAATTTTGAATGAACACTGCTCAAAAATTTTACATATCAGTTATGATGAGTTGCCAATTTATCTAAAGCCATGTTTTCTTTATATGGGGATTTTTCTTGAAGATGATGTAATTCGTGCTTCCCAGCTCATAAGGATGTGGGTTGCTGAAGGATTTGTAAAACCAATTGGGGGCAAGAGCTTGGAACAGGTTGCAGAATATTACTTAGAAGATCTTATAGACAGAAATCTCGTTTTGATTCGTGAGCGGAAATTTTTATCCAGAAAAGTAAAATCCTGCAGCATCCATAATCTCTTGAGGGACATGTGCATCAGGGAAGCTGATAAATTTAAGTTCTTCCATGTCCCAACCCAGAATAGCACTGAATTTATGGGAGACATAGGTACTCAACGCCGCCTTGTAGTTCGTGCAAGGGAGGAATTCCCGAGAGTATGCCGTGCCTTGCAATTTACATCACCTACTCGTTCATTGATATGTGATTTTCATGAAGTGTTGCCATGGTTGAATTTTAGATTGTTGAGGGTACTGAAGGCTGTTGATAGATGCGTGCATGATGGAGAAAAAAGGGATAGCGATGGAGAAGAAAAGGATAGCTCAGATACCATTTTTCAGCCTGTGAACTTGCGGTACCTTGATATAGTAAATGGGTGGAATCGAAATAGTACCGCATCAAATCCTTTGTCATTCCACCTCATGTGGAATCTGCAGACATTAATTGTGAAAGATCCGAATGAGAGGGCTATTGCACCACCTGAGATATGGAAGATGCCTCAACTCAGGCATGTCGAGTTCAATGAACTCTATATTCCAGATCCTCCAAGCGATCATGTAGACATGCAAGACGTCTTCGTTTTGGTGAACCTACAGACCCTCTTGAAAGTAGTAAATTTCAAGCTTGGTGAAGAGGTGGTTATGAGAATCCCCAATGTCAGGAAATTGCAATTTTCTTATGATAAGGAAATTGAGGAGGGGTTTGATGTGGCGTCATATTATTGTCTCAACAATCTTCGCCATCTATACCATCTCGAATCCCTTGCTTGCTCTTTCTTTGATGGGCCATGTCGGAGTGACCTGCTGCATAACCTGACCTTCCCACATTCGCTCAAGGAGTTGACGTTATATGGCACCAAGCTCTATTGGGAAGACATGAGTACCATGATAGGTTCGTTGCCACTTCTTGAAGTGCTCAGACTGAAACACGGGTCTTTCATAGGATGTGAGTGGGAAACAGTTGAAGGGCAATTCTGCAGCCTGAGAGTCCTGATAATCGGCTATTGTGACAGTCTAAGACAGTGGCTGACAGACAGCTGCCACTTTCCATGCCTAGAGAGCCTGGTTCTTCGACACTTGTATAAGTTGAAGGAGATCCCACGGGGTATTGGAGACATCCCAACACTTGAACTAATTCAGTTGGACTGTTGTAGCGATTCTGCTGTCATTTCTGCTAAACGGATACTAGAGGAACAGGAGGACCTTGGTAATGATGGCTTGCAAGTTAATGTTCTCTTGTTGGAGGAGAATCATGAATTGCAGAGCTTGGCAAGTCGAAACTCTCAAGTTAGACTATTGTCTGAAGACTAGCTGGTTTCATAATGAAAATAAAGCTGGAACTAAGAAGCCCAATTCATAGTAACTCTTTATCGAGGCTGCTTGGTTTGACCTGTGATTTCCCATAGTATTTCTACTTATGTTATCTTTTGTCTTTGTTTATTTGTTTGTTTGTTTTTTCCTTTTTGGTAACTGTTTGTACTTTCTTTGGGCGTTTTAAGTTGTATCAATATTGTAAACACATAATGTCGCCTTGTCTAGCAAAGTGGTCATGATGGTTACAAAAGCACCAAGAAAAGGTGCAATGGTAGGACAACTAAGTAGCCAGAAATTCTTGTTTGGAATGATGGGAGTTCAGGTCAAATTTCTATAAAATATTAAAGGGGGTTTTATGATGGTGGAGGGCGAAATTCAAATTTTTTATAAAACAATGCAAGTAAATTTTAGCTCGATATGAATTTGTGACACACACGTGCCAAGAAGGTTGTTCTTTTTTTTTTTCTCTTTCTTTTTTAACTTTTTGGTCCTTGGTGATGAATGCATAGTTGTAGCCCTACATTGCGGAAGAGTTCAAGGCCTTTGATTTAATGGATGCCCCGCTTTTAGAAACGTTGGGAGATTAACGCAAGAATTTAAATTCTGACAGTGTGCGTATTATTAAAAATAAATAAATAAATAAGAGAGAGAGAGAGAGAGAGAGAGAGAGAGTAAATTACAATAGTCTTGAAACTTCAAATTAATACTAGTTGAATAGTTTGATATTTTGGTATTTCATCCAACTATTATCAGTAGTTAACTCATAAAACTTACTTCTGAAAAACCAAAGAATAAAAAGACGTATACTAGTTACATTTCATTTATTAAGACAAATAGCTAATTTTATAAGGGTTAATAGTCTTCTTTTGACCCCATATTAGAACTTTAGATGATTTTAAATTTTAATTAACCCTTTTCTTTCCATAATGTATTTTGCGCCATTAATAACGAGAGTATCAGGATAGGAGATAACTTAAACAACTTGAATTCATTCTATTTTACTTCTCTATTTCATTTATTCTTTTTTTTTTTTCATTCTTTCAACTTTTTTACTCATATTTGTTGTTTGTTTACAATCTATTTTATACGTAAATATGCCTGGATAAACTACATTTTTATTTTCATAATATATGCTAACAGTTCGTACTCCATGTATGCACAAAATAAAAATAAGTTATATTTTAATTACATAATAGAAATTTGATAATATAAACTTATATAAATATTGATTCAATTTTATTTATATATATATATATATATATATCTTTTTAACTATTTTTGATGTATTTATCAAATATATTGAAAAAAGTTTGAAACAAAATAACATTATATGGTAAAAAGATGAGAAATAAAGAAAGTTAAAAGTAGATTGACAAAGGAGAGATGAAAAAACTTGAAAAAAAAACGTAATTTATTAAGAAACAATTATAGAATCATGTTTTTTAAGAATCATGTTTGTTAACTTTCCTCCTTGTGTGTCTTTTTCCGATTATATATCCTGAGTGATTGCATATAAGAAACAATAAAAACATAATTTATTAAGTCAAATGAGGTTCCACCCGTTTTTTTTTTTAAGCTTTTAAGTTATAAGATGTTTTGAGAAACTTATAAGTTTTTCGAAAGTGTTTTGATAATTTTTTAAGCAAGAGAGCTTATAAGCTCCGAACAGGTAACCAAATAAAGTTACAATTTATAAGTTCTAAAAATATCTTATAAACTACAAGATCTCATTTTATCCAAATACTTTAATAAATTATTTTTTAAATTAGATGTAGGAACTTATAAACTTATAAACTATTTAAAATAAACATAGCAAAACACCCTCTTAGTTCGGCCAATAACATCACAGCTCTTGATACTCAAAGTGCTTACTAATGAAAATAATGAAATATAAAAATTTAAAAGGACTAATATGAAAATAGATGAAATTAAATTCTCAAATAATGCCAAACAACAGGTATTTCAAAAGAAGGAGAAATTGTTAATGAATTAGGTGAGAGAGAATAAATAATTAAAGAAGAAAGGAAAATAGAAGATTCTTTTATTTTTGGAGATACATTAATATTACAAATTAAAAAATGTTTGCAATATTGATGATTGATTAAAAAGAACAAAATAGTAAATAACTAAAATTTATTCTAACATTATGAATTTTGCTCTGCACTTATCATTAGCCAAAATACAATTATCATAATAAAATTATTTTTCTATTTTTATCATTTTTTATTTATTGATAATTAGATTTTGACCACAATGATTAATATTATTTGAATCGTCACTGGATCTTGTCCAAGCAATACTTTGATTAGTGAAAAGTAAAAAAGGTATCAAACAGTAAATACTAGTTTAGGTGGCTTAATTGCAAAAAGGTGTCAAACAGTAAATACTAGTTTAGGTGGATTAATTGCCACTAGGTTTGTAACATACTTCAAATACCCTTCTCTTCCCCCCTTATTCTTTAGGCGAGTGTGTGTGTGGTATTTTTTGATTGATATCTATGGAGTCACTGTATATTAAAAAAAAAAATCAAGTGGAATAATTGAACTGATTTTGTATCTATTGAATAAACATCCCTTTTCTCATTGGGGTTGTAGTTTATTGATGGGATTCAAATCTAGAACCATTGAGGGTTTGAGTACGAGTACTTTTATTCTTCCTCCTTTTCCTTCGGGTGAGTGCATGTGTGTGTATAGTTTTTCGGTTGATATCTATGAGGTATTTTGAATTGATTATTAAAAAAAAATGAAAAGATAATGAGTGGCAATTCCTTCTATATTTTATTTTTCCCTTTTTTCTTTTTTTTTTTTTTTTTTTGGTCTGTAGACATGTATATATATTTGAACACATGACCCTCCAACATAGCGAAGAGTTGTACCAATCCAATATTTTTTCTTTAATTGAAAATGTAGAGATTGAAGCAGACTTAATTTGACCTTATATTTAGCCAGCCTGTTATGCTAATATTTTAATTGTAAGTGGCCATATCTTTAATCACCAGCAAAGCATCAAATTGTTGAGCTGTCTCCACTTTCACCTGCACTATTTCCGTTATTATTGTGCTTCACCATTCTGAAACTTTAAGAGGTTAGAGATATGGCCAGCGCTTACCCAGCTGTAGTCTCTTGTATGCATACCATAGACCAGATCCAAAACCATCCTCGCCCTCCGATTTCTCTCGACAAAGAACAAGTTGAATCTCTCACCTTATTTAAATCAAACGATTAAAAATATCAATTGAGTGCTATCCAATTGAGTAGCATGGACAATTTCCAATAATTTGATTGTTGAAAAGCAAATGAAGGATCCTTGGATTTTATAAGCTGACATAGTGAACCAGTATCCAAGTGCATTAAAATGATCAGTGTAAGCTACTCTCATGTTTTCTAAGTTAACGTCAAAATGCTAAATATTTCATAAGAATTCATTTCCTCTTTTTCTTTTTGGTTTTTGGACTCCATGTACTCCTCTGGTCTCCTATAATTGACGTTTTAGTAACAAAGAATTTGTTTAAAAAGCATTTATCATTATCAAATTTTCAGTATGCATTTATCAATTTTTTCGCAATATACATTTCTACTCTAATAAATACCTTTTGCAAATTTCTAAAAAAATCTCTCACATCATGGTTAGCTAAAAGGCAACTTTTTATATTAATCTAAAATTATAATTATTATATATTTTTCCTTAATCTATATGTGAAATTCTAAACGTCAACTAAAAGTAAATAAAGGGAGTATCAAACACATCACGACACTCCAACGGTTCATTAGATGCTATCAATTTGGGTAGTATTCAAGTAGTTTTTTTTATCAATTGAATCAATTGTTATGATGTTATAATTTCACTTTTCGATATCATCATATCCAAATTTAGTGGTTAAAAATACCACTTAAATATATTACCCCATTATTACCCAAATGAATAGAATGAAATTTCCCCTATCAAACATAGAGAATTGATCAAATATATTGTCTTTATTAAAGTAATAAAAAGTTTTTGTACACAACAATGATTCTAGGATTGTTAATTATTGGGGTTAAAACCTAATGTACTTATTATTTAGGACTGCAGATAATGGGTTGATCATAATTTTTTTTTAAATTTTAATATAGAGTCAAATGTTTATATAATACTAAATTAATTAATATTTAATATAAATAATTTATATATAATAATTGGAAAAAATATTCACATTACTTCAAAAAAGACATGTGGGGACACATTTTAGGAGATATTTTCATAAGCGTGTCCAACAGCCTTCTTATTGAGACACTAGTATAAAAATCGTCCCATGTGCCTTCGTTACGTTATTTTTGTTAGGACATTTTTGAATAATTGTCTCAATTGACCATATGTGGAGACGTTTTTAAAAAATGTGTCCTAACAAGGCCAAATTATGTTGGGACAATTTTTGAGAAGTGTCCTAATAGCACAACGTAATACTAGTCAAATTGTTATACTAAAAGCTATAGCGATGCTTAGACACTACAAGAAAGCATGTATATTTCGGCAAAATTTTTTCACCGGATTTCCACTGGAAAATTCTGACAGAAATTTTTGAGAATCTGGCAAAATGTGCCGCATTTTTGTTGGAAATATTGGCGCCAATGAAAGGGCCAAATTAATAAATTACATATTTACAAAACTTAATAAAATAAAAAATTAATAAATTACAAAATTAATATTAAATTGAAAAAAGAAAAGAAAGGAAGTAAAGATAAAAAAACAAAAAAAATCCATGCCAATAATTTCATAAATAGCCTAGTAGCAGACCTTTTTTTCTTCATTTGTGAGATACTAGGGTTCGAACCTCTACAAATGCAAAAGTATGTGCCTTTTCTAGGTGCATATGATCCAGGGTTCGAACTTCCGCAAGTGTCCAACAAATGAAAACGTCTCTAAATCACTTTATTGGCGTTCTTATATAGCTCTTGTTTAGTAGTGTGCATGATCAGAGGAGTTGCTCCACTAGCAAGACTTCGTAGTCGTGTATGTTTAACCTGTGGGTTAAACATCTACTGACTTTTGTGCAGGCCTTTATTGGACCTTATCCGCAGCCAGCCTGTTCTGCTACTTTATTATTTGCAAGTGGCTATCTTTAATCACCAAGGTGTAGGCAAATTTTTATTCAAATTCAATTTAATTACACTCAATTAATTATTTAATAAATATTAATATATTTATTATATAATTTATCTCTCCTCTTAAATTATATATCAATTACAAATATAAAATATTAACGACGTAACTATGGTTAAATTCGGAACAGATAAGAATTTTTCCAGAAGTATAACAAATGATTAAGCTACCACAGTAGCCATTTCCATCAATACATCTTCAACTTTCTGAAACTTGAGATCTGAGATATGGCAGCTTATGGAGCCTTAGTTTCTCTTAAGCATATCATAGACCATATCCAAAACCATCCTCGCCCCCCAATTTCTCTCAACAGAGAACAAGTTGAATCTCTCACTAAAAAGATCACTTTTTTGCAAGCCTTTCTTGAAGCCTATAATTCCCATGGCGGCAACAAAGAATTAGGCGACTTGCGGAGACGCATTGCAGGTGCAGCTTACGCAGCAGAGGATATTATCGAAGCCCATGTAGTCTGTCAGATTCTTGCTCAACCCACAAGCACGAATGATGGGCAGAACATCACTTCAGTTGACTTGTATCAAGATCTACAGCAAGTGATACAGAACATGGATTCCTTGGAGAAAGATGCGACGGAGATTAAAGACAAGATCGGGATCCAAGATCAGCTGCAAAGAAATTCAACGCCCGTTGTTTCGTCAAGATCTCCTTCCACGGGGCAGAACATCATGGTGGGCTTTGACGATGTGTTTAAGGATGTGATGGAGAAGCTCATCGGGCACCAATCTAAACGCCAGATCATCCCGATTGTCGGTATGGGCGGAATCGGTAAGACTACACTTGCTAGACATCTTTATGAAAATAAAATTACTGTAGATCACTTTGATGTTCGTGCCTGGGTGACGGTATCTCAAGAATATAACGCGAAGGAAATCCTTTCCAAAATTCTCTCTCAAGTGAGTAAAGGAAGTTCGAGCGGAAGCAGTGAAGAAGAATTAAAAGAAAAATTACACAAAAGTTTGTTTGGTAGGAGGTATTTGGTTGTATTGGATGATATTTGGGTTAATGAGGCATGGGAAAAGGTAAAGTTCTACTTGCAAGATAATAACTGTGGAAGTAGAATAATTGTAACTACTAGGATATCTGATGTGGCTATGCATTTAACTGGTACAAGTGGCCTTCAGATGAATTTCTTAGATGATGAAAGAAGTTGGGAATTACTTCATGCAATTGTATTCGGAAAAAATAGTTGCCCGCTTCAACTGGAGGAAATTGGAAAGAAGATTGCAAAACTTTGCAAAGGACTTCCTTTATCAATTACGGTAATTGGAGGACTCCTAGCAAAGTCTGATGGGGAACTAAAACTCTGGGAATATGTTTCGAAAAATTTGAACTCTGTTGTGAATTTAGAGGATGATGAACGTTGCCTCAAAATTTTACACACTAGTTTTGATTTTTTGCCAGTTCACCTAAAGCCGTGTTTTCTTTATATGGGGACTTTTCCTGAAGACAGCGAGATTCGTGTTTCCCAACTGATCAAACTATGGATTGCTGAAGGATTTCTGAAACCAAATAGTGACAAAAGTTTGGAAGTGGTTGCAGAAGAGTATTTAAAGGATCTTATTGACAGAAATCTTATTTTGGTTCGTCAATGGGGATCTTTATCAGAAAAAATAAGATCTTGCAACCTCCATGATGTCTTAAGGGAACTGTGCTTCATAGAAGCTCAAAAAGATAAGTTTCTTTGTGTCACGGTCCAGAATAGTCTTAAATTTTCAGAAGGCGTGAATACCCAACACCATATTGCCAATCCCGAAAGAATACTAATGAAGGTGGAAAAATTTGGTGAAGTATACCATACCTTGCAATTGACATCATCTATCCGTTCTTTGATATGTGATTTTCACAAAGTGTTACCATCACTCAATTTAGGATTGTCCTCCAGTGAACAGAAGGCAATTGAGAGATGTTTGTATGATGGAGAAGAAAGATATAGCTTAGATGCTATTTTTCAGCTTGTTAACTTGCGGCGCATTCCTATCGCAGATGGGTGGAATGATCGCATGACTACCATATCGTTTCCTCATTCAATTTCCCTCATTTGGAATCTACAGACATTAATTGTTAAGGACTCGAAAGACAAGGTTGTTGCACCACCTGAAATTTGGGAGATGCCACAGCTCAGACATGTCGAGTTCTACAAACTTTGTCTTCCAGATCCTCCAAGTGGCCACATGGGCAAGCAAGATGACTTTGTCTTGGGGAACCTGCACACACTCTTGGGAATAGTGAACTTCAAGCTTGGTGAAAATGTGGTTAAAAGAATCCCGAATGTCAAGAAATTGCAAATATCATATGAGGAATTCGTGGAGGGATTTGAGGTAGCGTCGTATTATTGTCTCAACAATCTTCATTGTCTACAGAAACTCGAATGCATTGCTTGCTCTTTTCATGATGAGCCATGTCAAAGTGATTTGTGCAATAACCTCACCTTCCCGGGTTCGCTCAGAAAGTTGACTTTATATGGCAGTGAGCTCAAGTGGGAGGCCATGAGTACCATCATAGGTTCATTACGACATCTTGAGGTGCTCAAACTGAAACGTGGGTCTTGCGTGGGGCGCAAGTGGTCAGTTGAAAACCAATTCAATAGCCTAAGAGTCCTGTCGATTGAACAATGTGGCAATCTGAGACATTGGATGGTAGAGAGTGCCTTTCCACGCCTTGAATGCCTTGTTCTTCGAGGATTAGTTAACTTGAAGGAGATCCCCGAATGCATTGGAGAAACGCTTAAATCGATTCGCTTGGATGATTGTTCCAATTCCGCAATTGTTTCTGCTAAACAAATGCTAGAAAAACAAGAGGAATCTGGTAATGAAGATTTCAATGTGACAGTGCTGTCAGAGAAACTAAATCATCAATTGCAGAGCATGGCAAGTCACAACTTTCAAGTAAGACTGTTGTTTGAAGATTAGATGGTTTGACAATGAAGATAAAAATGAAACAATTTGTGGGAGTTCTCTCTAGGTTGCCTAGTTTTACTTGTGATTTTTCAAGTATTTTTACTTCTCTCTCTCTACCCCCCCCCCCCCCACCCCTCTCTCTTCTGTAGTTACTTCAAATGATTAAGTTCTATCAATAATGTAAATACACAGATTCGAGCGAGTCGAACAATATTTTTCGCTTAATCCTGTTGTGTGGTTGCTGCATAACAGTGCATATTGATATTTTTCGCTTAATCGCGTTGTGTGGTTGCGGCATATTATAGCACAGAGTCTCTTGCAACAATTTGACAGCAAGGTAGGGAATTTTTACTCTATTTTGTGGCTGATTTCCAACTGGATATAGACTTGCTTTCTATTGTTGCACGGGAAATTATTTTTCATAAATGGGTGATGATAAGATCCGTATATGATTCCTATTGTTTGGTTTGGCCCTGATTCAATATTAAATGACTACATCTAAAAGTTTAAGATGTTAAACAAAAGAGTTATCATTTATTATCTCAAACATAGTTGATACTTTCAGAATCCTGTGTTGTTAACTTTCCCCATTGGTTGAGTGTGAATGTCTCTTTCCAGTTATGTGAGTGACTTTATCCCCAAAAAAAAAAAAAAATTATTATGCCACTTGGGGTTCCACTTACTATAGAAGCTTTTCCGACAATTTGGAGAGTGTTTGGCTAACTATAAGATGTTTTGAGGAGCTTCTAAGCTCTTAAAAAGTGTTTGGTAATTTTTTAAATAAAAGAAGTTTGTAAGCTCCAACAATAAGTTATTAGGAGCTTATAAGTACCAAAAAAAAAAAAAAAAAAAAAAAAGATAACCTCTTCCCATCTTATTTATAAAATAATTTATAAATTGTCTAATGCTAAATGATAAAATGTCATAAATATGTTTATGTTTTTTTTGCAATATGACATTTACACTATCTCAAAAAAAATATTTATTTACATGAAATTAATTTCACTTTATTATTTTTTATCACCATCACACATAAAAAGAATTTATAACTCTCATTTTTATCAAATTGAATTATAACTTATGAGCTTTAAAAACATCTTATAAGCAACATGATTTTATTTTCACCACATACTTTGATAACTTAATTTTTAAATAAAATATAGTAACTTATAAGCTTCATAAGCATTTTATTAGTTCTATGAGCTTATAACTTCTTTAAAATAAGTTTAGCCAAACACCCTCTTATTCAACTATTAACATCAATGCTCTCGGTATTGGTAATAACGGTCCAGCAACTTTTTTGTTAGACAGTAAGTTTGGAGGTAAAGCCAAATTTCGTATAGTTTACATTGCAGAAAAGAAAATTGTTCTTAGCACTCTAAACTTATTATTCACACACTATTTTTACTCTTTTTATTGAAGAATTGACTAAAGTACCCATTTATTTTAAGATATGATTGGATGCACTTTGCTCCCTCAATTATATGCTATGTTTCATTCATTCCCTTTTAAATATCAAATTCAACTCATATGCCATTTCATTCAAAAATTAGTCAAAATTGCCCCTTACTCCAATCCTATTACACAATTTTATTTTATTTATTTATCTATTTATTTTGCATCTAACATTCTAATTCAACTTCAAATCCTTTATTAAGTATAAAAATAATTTTAATTTTGAAAAATTATTGATAGTTTAAGTAAATAGAAATAAAAAAAAGCTAATAAGTTATTGTCACTAGTACTATTGTCACACTTGATGTGCGTATAAAATAAAAAATAATATAATTTAATGACATGCTAAAATTTTGATAGTGTCTATACTATCAAAACAATTTTTTACTATTTTAATAGATTCATAAAATTAGTGTTAAGTTAAGATAAAATAATTCAAAATAAAAAATTAAGAATACAATTACAAAAAAGTAATAGAAAATTATATTGAAAAGTAGTTGGAGATGAAAGACGATAGAGAAAGTGGAGAGAGAGGGAGAGAGAAAATAAAAAAGAACGTGAAAGAGGATAGGGGACTAAGAGAAAATTAAAAATAAGAGAGAGAGAGAGAGAGAGAGAGAGAGAGATAAATGACAAACCAAAAATATTTATGGACCAAATGTGGTTACTAGATTTGCCTCTTTATATAGTAGTATAGATAGGATAGATAATACCTTAATATAAAATATGAAAAAATTATTCTAGATATTTTTACTTTATAAATTTGTTTAAGTATAAATTCTAAGTGAAGTTTGACTACTTTGAATAACAATGGATAAATATTTTTTAATTGTAACTTAATATGTTTTTTATATTAAATTAAATTATAATATATTTAATTAAATGTTAATTCTCTAAAAAAGTGAGAATATACGTTCATTTTTTTTTCTTTTTAGAAAAGAAGTACACAAATTGGAGTAATTAATGAAAATAAAATTATTCATATGTTTGAAAGAGTCTAAAGTTTACTTTTGATCGAAGAGTAAATAACTTGATTTATAGTTAAAACTTGTTTAAAATTATGAATTGGAATAAATACTTTATGGACTATTTATATATATATATATATATATATATATATATATACATTCATATAGATTTAAGGATACTTTTATTAGAATATATTATTGGAGGGATGGGGGGATTTGGGAGTCAAATTTATTAATTTATAGAGATAAATGATACATAATCTATAATTAAGGAGTTAAAGTTTATTTCATCCGATTTTAAAATGAATAGGCAATTTGAATAAGTGTTTGATATAAAAATAAAATTGAACTGCTAATAATAATTTTAAAATATCAATAATAATTCTCTACATAATATTACGATAAAAAATGTAGAGATTAATGTGTAAAAATAGTCAAACATAGGAAAATAACTTTATCAATAGGTGTTAAATACAATTATAGCCTTGAACAATGTGTCATGACTTGTTCATCATACTAAACAAAATGGAATGAGAATTCCCTCTCCTCTCTCTCTCTCTCTCTCTCTCTCTCTCTCTCTCTCTCTATTCTTTTTGTCTTTAGACATAATATATTTGAATTTTGAACACGACCCTCCAACACAGAGAGGAGGTGGTGTAACAATCCAATATTTTTTCTTTTTAACATCTAGAGACTGGAGCAGCAACTTAATTTGACCTTTTCTTTAGCCAGCTTTTTTTTTTTTTTTTTTTTTTTTTGGTCAGGAGAAACCAGGCACAACTACACCTGTCGTTCCTCAGCGATCAGATCACGGATCTCCCCCGTGGGCGGAGTATTCTAGATACAAAAAGAATCCAACCTATGTCCTAACCGAGCTAGTGCATCAGCGCATGAGTTGTAGGATCTTCGTACATGGCGAATTTTGGAAACCCAAGGCCTATGAAGAAGCCTCCTACAATCTTCAATGAGAAGCCCCAACGGGTGTTGACTGGTGTCTGCCGAATTCAGAAGCTGGATAACAACTTGTGAATCAGTCTCAATCTCAATCCTGTGAAACCTTCTCTCCCAAGCAAGCACAAGGCCTTGGCGTAAACCGAGCAGCTCACACACCACTGTTGCATGTCCCAAATTAAGCGAAAACCCAACAATCCATTTACCAAGGTGGTCTCGAACAAGCCCTCCAGCGGCTCCTGAGTTTCTTTGCGTTATGAGGCTCCCGTCCGTGTTCAGTTTCACCCAACCATGCAGCGGACGTTGCCATTTTGCACCCGATATGTGTGTCATTGGCGTCAGAGTTTTTTCCGGGTATGAGATGGCGATCTCCAACAAAAGACTCTTAATGTTGTTGACCATCTCTTTGGTTTGCTGTAGATAACCTCGAAAGATGTGTGTATTACGGGCCAACCAGATCACCCAGACTGCTGTCACAAACACTCTATCCCATCGGCATCCAGGAAGTATGATGTTGGTGAACTTGGCTTCCAAGTTCTTTTTAAACCACTGATTCTGATCCATGTGCATGAACTCCATGAATTGGGGAGGTGAAATGATGTATTCCCAAACCTTCACTGCCCTCTGGCAATTACGGAAGATGTACAGCTCGTCTTCGCTGACTCCTGGACAGAGGGGGCATGTTCCTACCTGTGAGAGGTTTCTACGGAGCCGCAAGGAGTTCGTAAGTAAGCTTTTGTGGTTGCACAACCACAATAAAGCTTTAAACTTTTCGGGGCTGTTGATTTTCCAGATCCACGACCACTCATTCGAGTTCGACCCAACCGTACGCTTCGGGATGAGATGCGCATACGCCGATTTGCAAGTGAACCTACCATCTGGAGCTCCCAACCAGATTTGGGTGTCCGTTGCATTGTCATCATAGGGTAAAGGCATGTTCTTGATCGCTTTTGGACTTCAGCTGGGATTGGTGTCTTGATGGAGCTTAAATCCCAATATCCTTGCTTGTTAGCCTCTAAGTCGGCAACCATCAGCAATGCTTCCTCTCTTTCAACGTTACTGCTGATAAGATCAGCAAGCTTGTCCCGTCCAAGCCATCTATCAAACCAAAATGAAATGCACGCCCCATTCCCTATGCGCCATCCGATCCCCCCTCTATCTCTTTGACACTTCGAACAACCCTTTTCCAAACTCTTGATGCATCCGATTTTGGTTTGTGTTGGAGTAGTTCCTCCCCCTTTAAATACTTTTGGTTGAAGATTCTTGCCCATGTACAAGAATCCTTATTAAGCACCCACCATCCCACCTTACTCAGCAGAGCGATATTCATTCGGCTGGCCTCCTTAATACCCAAACCCCCTTCCTCTTTGGGACGGATCACCTTATTCCATCCAACAAGGTGTATTTTCTTGGACTGCTCCTTACCACCCCACAGGAAGTTCTTGTTGATGCGGTCCAATTGTTCACACACTTTCGATGGAATCCAATTAGTTTGCATGTGATAAACAGGTATAGCAGCCATGACCGACTTGAGGAGTGTAATACGACCAGCCAAGTTCAGATTAGAGGCTTTCCAAGTAGATAGTTTATGGCGTACTCTATCCACCAAATCTGAAAGCGCGGTGGCATAGTGTCTACCCTTGACGATCTTAACTCCCAAGTATTTACCGAGACAGTTTGTGCTTGCAACTCCAAGCACCTCACAAATGTCATTCCTGGTAGATAAAGGGACCCGAGGTGCCATATAAACTTTGGACTTTGATAAGTTTACATGAAGACCCGATGCATCGCAAAACTCGTCAATGATTTTCTTCATCAATTTCGCATTTTGAACTCCTGCCTTGCCGGTGAGAATGATGTCATCCGCAAAGAGGATATGCGAAAGCTCCAATCCACCACGACAAATTGCAGTTGGTTTCCATTTTTTCGTGTGTGTTGCGTCCTCAATCATGTAAGCTAACCTTTCCATGCATAGCACAAAAAGATAGGGAGAAATAGGATCTCCCTGTCTTAAGCCGCAGTTGGTAACAAGTGGTTCCATAGGCTCCCCGTTCCGAAGAATACGCGGTTTGATGCATGTCACGCAGTCCATAATCAATCCGACCAGCTTGTCTGAGAAGTTAAAGAAGTGGAGTGTTTGTTGAAGAAATTCCCATCGGATTTTATCATAAGCCTTCTCAAGATCAAGCTTAACAATCATGCCCCCCGATCTACTCCGCGATTTGTTAATAGAATGGAACAATTCTTGGGCAATCAAAACGTTATCATGTGTCCCTCGTCCGGGAATAAAACTACTCTGCCATGGCCCGACAAGTTTTGAATATGCGACTTTAACCAGATGACAATCGTTTTTGTGATTGCCTTAAGGATGACGTTGCAAAGCGCGATTGGACGGAACTCCGAAATTATGCTCCATACCAATTATAATTTGTTGTCGGTTCATCTAAAGTCGTGTTCCTTTCCTCTACATGGATATTTTTCCTGAAGACAATGAGATTCGCATTTCCCAACTCATGGAGTTGTGGGTTGCTGAAGGAATTCTGAGACAGATTAGTGGCAAAAGCTTGGAAGAGGTTGCAGAAGAGTACTTAAATGATCTTATTGATAGAAATCTTGTTTTGGTTCATAAGTGGGGATCTTCATATGGAAAAATGAAATCCAACAACATCAATCCTTTCTTGAGGGACTTATGCATGAGAGAAGCTTATAAAGATATGATTTATGTCAGAACCGAGAATAATCTTATACTGCCAAACGACATAAATACCAAACGCCGCATTGCTAATCATGGAGTGGGGAACTTTTGCTAAAGTATGCCATGCCTTGCAATGTGCATCGCCCGCCCGTTCTTTGACATGCGATGTTCACAGAGTGTTACCATCACTTGGCTTTAGATTGTTGAGGGTACTGAAGGCAGTTGACAGGTGTTCGTCTGATGGAGAAGAAAGACATAGCTTAGATGCCTTTTTTTAGCTCTTGAACTTGCGACACCTTGATATTTCAAATGGGTGGAAAAGAATTAGCACCATATTATTTCCTTCCTCAGTCCACCTCATGTGGAATCTACAAACGTTAACTATTAAAGATCCGAAAAAGAAGGCTTTTGCACTACCAGAGATTTGGAAGATGCCTCAACTTAGCCATGTCAAGTTCAATGAACTCGTTCTTCCAGATCCTCCAAGCGACCACGTAGACATGCAAAATGACTTTGTTTTGGGGAATCTACAGACCCTCTTGAAAGTAGTAAATTTCAAGTTTGGTGACGAGGTGGTTAAGAGAATTCCCAATGTCAAGAAATTGCAATTATCTTATGAGGAATTTGAGGAGGGGTTTGATGTGGTGTCATATTATTGTCTCAACAATCTTTACCGTCTACGAAAGCTCAAATCCCTTGCTTGTTATTTCTTTGATGGGCCATGTCGGAGTGATCTGTTGCATAACTTGACCTTCCTACCTTCGCTCAAAGAGTTGACATTATATGGCACCTGTTTGGCCCCAAAAATGAATTTTTTATAAATTTTGAGTAGGTTGATTTTGGTTATTTTTGCCATTCCAAAACGAATTAAAGGGCCTAGGTCACTTCGACGTAAATAAGGTAGCCTATGTTGGAGGCCGGGCCAAAATAAAATAAAGACCCAGTCAGCCAAAAATAGGAAATAAAAAAATAAAATAAATACAATAATTTAAACCCCTTAAGGATAAGGCATTATTATACCTAAACATGCCTAAAATAAAGGTCATATGATGCTGGAAAATCTGAAATTCGAATATGGTGGCATAACTGCCAAAACCAAGAAACAAGGATTGCCATTTATTTCGAATGGCCGAAGCGTGGATAAACCATTCAGCTCTAAGAATAAAGAAATTCAGTTACAGTTTGAAACCTCTAAAAATGAGTTAGATTCACCATTCAAAGGACATCAATAATCAAACAATCAATCAACACATAACAACAACTTTTTCAATCAAGAAATCATCACTTCTTTGATTTTTTTTCAGTCTTTAGTTCACTAGGTAGGAAAATTGCTGCTTGAATATTTGTAGTCATACCTTATTTGGCTCGAAGTAAGGTTATCAATGCATTCATTCTATAATGTGATGAGGTCGTAGCCATCACTCACTTGGATTGGGTCCGATTCGAGATAAGATATCAATACGACGGAGTAGTACCCCGCATCCATATCAAGTGCATGCATGAAGAGGAGTGCATACAGAGTCAATCAATACTCATCAGAGTGAACAACCTTTGAGTACATTCACACGTAGATATGGCCGAAGTCATCAGTGTGGTCGACTTATAGCTAGAGCTTTTCGAAGCTGCTCAATACATTTTAGTCATAGATATGGCCCGAGTCATCAATGCATGTGTCTGTAGTCGAGTCTTATAAAGTCCAAATAGCAAGTAGTTATCGTCTCTAAATACATTCTCTTTTCGATTTAAGCTTTTCGACCTTTTTTCAATCCCTAGAGTACTAAATAGTTAAGTCTTACATTAAATTGTAGACAAACAGAACCTTATGGGTAATATTTGCTTATTCCGACTCAATCGTCTTTCAGATAGAAATCTTAGGCGCGTCTCATTTTTCATTTCGATTCATCAAGACTTTTACTTATGTATTTTTACACACCAGCACGTCCGCACTTAAACACAAAAACTCACTTCGAATTTACTATTTGCTCATCGAACTCAACTAATTCAAATCCTAAGTAGTCCCGTCGGCATAAGTACTAAAATTTTATACAAACAACACCGAGCGCTGTTGGGAAGACATGATAAGTACCATGATAGATTTGTTTCCATTTCTACAAGTGCTCAGACTGAAACATGGGTCTTTCATAGGGCGTGAGTGGAAAGCAGTTAGAGGGCAATTCTGTAGTTTGAGTGTCCTGATAATCGACCATTATGAGAATCTGTGACACTAGCTGACAGATAGCTACCACTTTCCATGGCTAGAGTGCCTGGTTCTCCGATACTTGTATAAGTTAAAGGAGATCCCATCGAGTATTGGGGGAATCCCAACACTTCAATTAATTCAGTTGGACTTTTGAAGAGAATCTTCTGTCATTTCTGCTAAACGGATATTTCGTAATAAAGACTTGCAAGTTAAAGTTCTCTTGTTGGAAGAGAATCATGAATTGCAGAGGTTGGCAAGTTCAAACTTTCAAGTCAGCGTATTGTCCGAAGACTAGCTGGTTTTAATAATGAAAATAAAGCTGGAACTAATAAGCCCAATTCATAGTAGTTCTTTATCTCGGCTGCTTGGGTTGACCTGCGATTTCCCATAGTATTTCTACTTGTATTATCTTTTGTCTTCGGTTTTTTTTTTTTCTTTTTGGTGACTGCGACTTCATTTGAATCTTAGGATATTGTACTTTCTTTGAGTGTTTTGAGTTGTATCGATAATGTAAACATATAATGTCGCCTTGTCTGGCGAAGTGGTCATGATAATTACAAAAGTACCAAGAAAAAGTGTAATTCTAGGAAACGGACAGAATTAGAAATTTTTATTTGATCTAATGGACACGTACCCCACTTTTAAAAATATAGATAGATTAATGTAAGGATTTAAATTCCAACAGTGTGTGTATTATTTAAAAAAAATGAAAGAAAGAAAGAGAGAGAGAGAGAGAGACTAAATTGCAGTAGTCTTGAAACTTCAAATTAACACTTGTTGAATAGTTTGATAATTTTATCTTTCATCCACCTATTATCATTAGTTAACTCATAAAGCATACTTCTGAAAAATCAAAGAATAAAAGAACGTATACTGGTTACATTTGATATATTAAGAAAAATAGCTAATTAAAAAAATATAATATTGTATATTGTAATGGTTAATAGCCGTCTTCTGAACCGATATTAGAACTTTAGATGATTTTAATTAGCCCTTTTCTTTTCACTAGTAAAGAACATGCATTTTGTGCGTGGCTATTAACATTTATTTTATTTTTTAAAAAAATATTGATTATTACCAAAAAAAAAGGAAAGAAAAATATTGATTGTCGTATAGCATAAATACATTAAGAATATTTTGTTTTTCTAAAGGAATATTATGAATGAATAAAAAATAATGAAATTGGTCACTTTATCATATTATTATTAGACATATCACACTAATAAAGGTTTTTTACTTGTGTCTTGATATAATAATTTTTTTGTAAATCATAACATAGTACTCAATAAGTTTAGTTGAGCTTTGTACTTTTTTTAATTTTATATTATTTACAAACTTTGTATTTCTTTTTTTTTCATAAATTATTCAACTAATCACAATGAGAAAGATATGATAAAATTGATCTAACATATTTAAAGGATAAAATTATTTTACAATTCATAGCCAAAAATGTTATAAAAGAAAAAAGAAATAAATAAAAAGAGTGTTACAAAAGAATGATCTATTTAATAATTGTATCTATATTGAGCAGATTGAAAAAGATCACTAACTCTTTTTGTTTATTTATTTATTTATTTTTGTATGAGAAAATTGAATACTATAGAGTCAAATTAAAAATCCAACTCTTTATTCATAATTATGGCATTTATTTCATGTAGTATTCAATTTGAAATCTAACTCTTAATTTTTAAATTAATAAAAGACCGTAAATAAATATTATTTATTATCACTCATATAAGGTTCTTTTAGTCTTCACAAAAAAAGGAAGAAACATAAAACACTTATAAGTTATTCGTACTTTTATAATATAGATAAATAAATAGATAGATAGATAACGTATTTTGAACCATTAAGAATGAGTGTGTCATGAAGCAATCCTAGAATATAAAAAATTAAGGGTTAATTCCAATTTTAACCCCTGATCTTTGACCCTTCGTCAATTTTGATCCTTTACGTTCAGACATTTTCAATTTTGGTCCCTAACGTTACAATCTATTACCCAATGTCATCCTTCCGTTAGTTTTTCCGTTAAATACCCTAATTTTATTTGCAATTTGCCCCCTTAAAAATAAAAAATACCAAAATGCCCCCAAATGTAAAAAAAAGAGCTAAAAATCCCCTTTTGAAATATTTAGGCACAACAAAATAAATTTTATAAGCAATAGGATTCAAACCCGGGTTGATGAGAAGGAAAGAACTTAAGCTTGCTTCCTCAACCATTCAACCATACTGAATTTATGTTCCAAGGTGCATTATATATAATAGTATACTCTTTAATATTGTTTAAGTTCAATTTTTTAATATATCTTCAATGTATACATTTATGAATTAAAAAAATATTTTATTTTACAATTCTGTCCATTTGTTCGATTTATTTGAAAAAAAATTGAAAGTAAAATATCAAAAGTAGATATTGGCTATGAAAATCTGAATTGAAAAGTTTAAAAGATTAAAGATTAATTTATTTTGTAAATTTATCCACATATTGAAAAAAATTTATTTACCATTTCACATACTTATAAATAAATTAAAAAAATTTCAATATATACTTACAAAAATTAATTTTGTCCCTTTATATTAAAAATAATTTATTTCATTATTTTATCGATATATTAAAAAATTGAACTTAAACAATCTCAAAGAATATACTATTATGTATAGCACACCTTGGAGCATAAAGTGAGTGTGGTTGAATAGTCGAGGAAGCAAGCTTAAGTTCTTTCCTTCTCATCAACCTAGATTTGAATCCTATTGCTTACAAAATTTATTTTGTTGTGCCTAAATATTTCAAAAGGGGTTTTTTTTTGCTCTTTTTTTAAAATTTGGGGGGCATTTTGATATTTTTCTATTTTTAAGGGGATAAATTGTAAATAAAATTAGGATTTTTAATGGAAAAAACTAACGAAAGGATGACATTGGGTAATGGATTGTAACGTTAGGGACCAAAATTGGAAATGTCTGAACGTGAAGGACCAAAATTGGCGAAGGGTCAAAGGTTAGGGACTAAAATTGAAATTAACCCAAAAATTAAATATCACGATCATAGGACATATATTACATAACATCAATTCCTTTTGTTTTCCTTCTCTATTTTCTTTATTCTTTTTCATTTTCTTTTTTCAACTCTTTTAATTCCTTACTTTTGTTGTTCGTTTACGATCTTTTTTTTATGTAAATATGCCTTATTAAACTAAATTATACTAATACTCAAGCACACTCCGTACGTATACAAAATAAAAATGAGATATACTTTAATTACGTACTTGAATTTTGAGAATATAAACTTATAAATATTTATTGAATTTTATTTTTACATATATATTAACTATTTTTGATGTATTTATTAAATTTATTAAAAAATAGCTTAAAATAAAATAACATTATTATATGATAAAAAGATGAGAAACAGAAAGTTCTAAAAAATTGTTGATAAAAGAGAGATGAAAAAACTTGAAAAAAAAATCCAACAGTGAATAATTCTAAAATGCGACAACGATTTGAAGAGTTCATTCCAATTTAAGGGAAGCCAATTATGAAAAATTTTAAAACTTAATGAAGAAATTCACATAGCTATACATAACTGTAAATAATCATTTCTAAGATTTAATGTGACCAATGATGTGTCAAATGTCACCTCAGCCATACACAACAACAGAAATTAACCTGTCTGGATTACAAGTCCAGAGTAATCAAGCCCTTGGTCTCCCAAGCTGCCCTCAAAAGAGGTTGTAAGCCCCAAAACTCACAAAGTGTGAGGACCGATCCCCTCAAGTAGACTTGATGTCCTCAGGAGAGCGTCCGCATGCAAAAGAAAGGGTCTCTGAGTGCAAGTCACGAGAGGGGGAGTCCCCCAAGCCCATCCCATTACTCAAGTCCGTGGCCCCAATGCCACGAGGGACCCCTTTGAGCTCTCGAAATTTCCAACACATGGCAAATGCTACAAAAAGAAATGTACAAACTAAATTAATAGATAGTACAGATAAAGGAATTGAAGTTTTAGTTGCTTATCTCTCAAGTGAAATTCTGGGAGAAAATTGACAGTTAGAACCTGATAAAGAAAAAACTAAAGAAAAAGAAGAAGCTAGAACTAATTTGATAAATCTTAGAATTTGCAGTATGGATAATCTAAAATAATATACATGTGAATTTAAAGAATACTATTATACACAATACTATAGTAATGAAGATCAGAGCATATATCTCAATATATACTTTTTAAAACTTTCTCATCCTTGGAATCATGGTATAATGAATAAATGGAAAGAAGAAAATAAAGATGCAAGCTTAACTCTAGGAAGAATGATTAGTTTTCTTTTTTCTGAATTAAGTAAATTGTGTAAATCTCAAGACTTATATAGAAGAACTAAAAAAAATTCACCTCTATATTATAATGAATTCGAGGTTCTCAGTCAATGGGGATGCAATAAAGAAAGAGGCACTAAAAAGAAAAGAAGATTTCATAAAAAGAAATATAAAAAATATAATAATTTTCAGAAGAAAAATATAAAACCAAAAAGAATATATTTTAAAAGGACACCTAACTATAAAAGAAATAAAAACCTTTCACAATGTCAATGTTGGAATTGTGGAGAGATTGGACATAAATCACTAAAGTGTAAAAAACCTAAAAAGATTCGGAGTATTGAAGCCGAATTTATAGAACTACAAGTTGAATTATCTGAGGTTTCAAATATAGAAAATTATGTAGATAAAGAAATATACATTGAAGAAGATAACTATTCTAGTAATTCTGAAAATGAATACTGATATAATAGAAGCTGAAGATTCAGATAAAGAAATATAAGTTTATGAAGGATCAGAAGGTTATGCTCAATGGAAAACCTATAATCAAGAAACTTTAGAAAAAATAAAGGGACTAAAACTTGATGAAACTAACTCTACTATAATATTTTTAAAGTTTTTAGTAGTATAATAAAAAGAGAAAAGATAAACATTTATGACTATCATGCAGTTAAAATATCAATAAATGTAGAACATACAAAAGGGCAAATTAGATTAAATTTGCTTACTAAATCCTTAATAAAACAAGCTTTAAACAAGATAAAAAAAAATAAAGATGTAAGAAAGAAGATAAAAATGTTTATCTTAGCAGAATTCAAATCCTAGTTAAAGCTTTATTTAGAGATGGAATAGATAGCCCCTATGATTATTTCTCTACATGACCCAAGGTTTAAAGGTGCTAAAAATAGTCATCTAGGAATAGTTAAAGGAAATTTGATATACTCACAACTTCGTTTTAATTGTTACCCTAAATATAGTGTTGACATAAATGATCCAAACATAAATGACACTTTAAGTTTACACTTTCAACTCTTAAAAGACATAAAACTCAGAGATAAAAGTCAAGCGTTTACCTTTTACTATAGAGTTATATATGCTTTCTCAAATAGTAATTAAGGTAAAATATATCAAGATAAACCATATATAGAAATTGATGATGAATGTCGTGATATGACTACGATAAAATTACCTATGATAGAGGGAATTGAAGACATAAAAGCTTATGAAGTTAAAATAGATAGAAAATCTATTTTAGAATATGGATCTACTAGTGGTTTAACTCCACAAATAGAGTTTGAAGAAAATTCAATATCTAGAAGAAGCAGTAGCAAGGCAATGTTAACAAAAGTAGAATTCAATAAACAAGATATAACTAATATTATGGTAATAAATGGTAAATACTTTAATAGTCAATAATATATTGAATGACCAAATATATTAATTGATACAGGAGCTAGTGGAAATCACCTTGCAAAACATAAAAATAAAGGATTATTAATTGCAAAGGTTGCTTCTACAATATTTCAATATAAAAACTTTGAGGGTCAATTAATAACCTGTGATTAAGAGGTACAAGTTTCAATATTCTTTGAAGATTTAAGAATAATTGTACCTTGTTATATAGATAGTGATATAGCAGGAGATTATTACGATATAATTATGGGTAATATTTCCTTAAATCAGTGTGATAACTATAAAATATAGAAACACGGTATCACACTTCAAATAGGAAATATAAAATCTTTTGTAAAAATTATGAAGAGAATTAATTTTCCTTTGAGTGTCTTTGTACAGATAACAGTACAAGATATGAATATAACAACACGTGCCTTAATAGATAATGGTTCAGAAATAACTTTATTTAAATCATTTTTCTATACTGAATGGCAAGAGAATGGAAATATACAGATAAATGGTTTTACGACTCAAGCCGAACACATTAATAAAAAGGCAGATAAAATAAATGTTATGATTGGAAGTAAAATTGTTAACATAAATACTATTTATGAATATAACTCACTTGAAACTGATATATTGTTAGGGAATGATTTCCTACAACAATTTCAGTTTTATTCACAGAATCTTTATTCTGTTATATTAAAAACTATGTAATCATTATCTAAAACTACCAAGAATAAATGAACCATTCAGAGTTCAGCCAGCGAAACTTGGTTGATTGTTTGATAAACTTAAGATAAAAATACACAATATAATAATAAAAAGGATAACTCTTGAAGATGTAATAAAATAGATAAAAGAAAATTATAATGATCATCCTCTAGCTTTTTATAAGGAGACAGATTTAAAGGCAAAAATAGAATTAACTAAAAATATAGCTATAAAAAAAACCTATGTTATATGCAAAAAATGATTAAAACTCCACATTTAATTAGAAGGAGTGATAGTCATTTTAGTAGCCCAACTTCATATTTGAAAATGAAGCTGAGAAAAAGCATGAAAAATCTAGAATGGTAATAAATTATAAAAAACTAAATCATTTCACTAAGTCAGATAGTTATTATCTCCCTAATAAAGAAATTTTAATAAATCTAGTTAAAAGAAAGAAATATTATTCTAAATTTAATTGTACTTCAGGATTTTGGCAAATAAAAATGGAACCTGAAAGCATAAAATATACAGCAATTAGTTCCCCATAAAGACAATTCAAATGGTTAGTTATGACATTTGGATTAAAGAATGTACCTTCTATATATCAAAGAAGAATGGATAAAATCTTTAATAAATATAAAGACTTTCTTGTCGTTTATTTTGACGATGTTTTAATTGCCTCTAATACATTAGAAGAACATAAATCTCACCTACTCCAATTTGTTAAAGCTTGTAAACATAATGGTATAGTCTTATCCGAAAGGAAGACTATAATTTGTAAAGAAGAAATAGAATTTCTAGGGTTAAAGATAAATAAAGAAGGAATAAAACTTCAACCCTGTATATCTAAGAAAATCTATGAATTTTCTAATAAATTGGAAAACAAAAATCAAATTGAAAAATTCCTTAGTTGTTTAAATTATGCTGAGGGATTCATAATAAATTTTGCTAAAAAGAAACATCAAATACAAAAATTGCTTCGAAAAAATAATACTGAAGGATGGAGTAGTCAACATACAGAAATTGTTAAAAACCTAAAGGAAGAATATAAAACATTGCCTAAATTAAAACTTCTAGATGAAAATGATAAATTGATAATACAGACGGATGCTTCAGATTTCTATTGGATAGCACTACTTAAAACCGATCTCAATGAGATATGCATGTATAATAATGGTACTTTCAGTCAAGCTAAGGTTAACTATACAACCCATGAGAAAGAACTTCTAGCCATCATAAAATGGATTCAGAAATTCTCTCTCTTCTTATATCAAAGACCTTTCAAAGTTCAAATCGATAATACCCAGATACAGTCTTTGATTTTCAATAAATTACTAAATACACCCCAATACAAAAGGCTACATAGATGGCAAGTTTTCCTATCCTTTTATAGTTTCAAAATAGAGTATATAAAAGGTTCAGAAAATTTCCTAGTTGATTTCATTTCTAGAAATACCGAGTTCGAAAAAGAACGAGTTCTCTAACTCTAAAATGGATGAGATGGGTGTATTTCCCTTTAAATGCAAATAGAGTGATTGTATGCGCTATATATGCAGCTAATCCATTGTCTAACGGTCGATGGTAAAAACTTATCAAATCCATTAATGGTGATAATTTTTCAAAAATTATGTTGATGATATAAATCATCTTATAAATTCTTGTTTTTTTTGTAGGAATAAAGTCATAAAGAAGATGGATCTTGATAAAGAGGTAAATGAGCTAAAGAAAGAGATTGTTGATATTATCTTAGTTTGTCGAGACATTGTTGATGGCAATCAAGCTCTCAAAGATTTGGTTGAATTAAATCTAAAAACAATACTAGAGATTTCTCAAGAAGGTCTGACTAGAGCCCTTCAAATTCAAGATAGACTTAACAATTTTCTTGAAATAAAAACTAAAAGAGAAGAAAAAATGAGTGATGATTAAAAAAATAGCAATAAAAAAGAGAGCAATAAAGCAAAAGATAAAGCAAAATCTTTTGGAGTCCAACATAAACCAGTATCTAATAAAGATTTCTTAAACTCCATGAAAAATAAGACAAGGTTTCAAAATCTCATGAAGATTCAGAGGCTATTGAAGTTAAAATTTCTAAAGCAAGAAGTTTCAATAGTAGGAGTTCCAATTATGAAGAGATTGCTCCCTCAAATAAATGGGAAAGCGAGTATAAAGAAGTGGCAGAAGAAGCTTATAAATGGGAGAATTCCAGGACACTACTTTATTCTAAAAGAAGTAGTGTTCATCCCAGAATCATAGTCATGTTTGGAGCTGATCCGCATAAAGCTTTTCAACTAGCAAACTATGAATTTCTAGATCTACTTTAGGTTGGAAAAGAGCTTCACGAGATAGGCAGATAGCTGCATTTGATGAACTATTTAAATCCCAGGTCAGTAAAGTTGCTAGAAACCGTGAAGTCATTCTCAAGTTCTACTCTATAGCCCCAGAACCTGAGATGCGAATCTGGCATGAAGTTCAACGCACGATCACCATAAATGTCATAACCACAAACTTGAAGATTGAAATTGGTATAAAGAATTTTCGATCTTTTAATTTACTAGATCTTTGATTTTAATCCATTGCTGAGTCACTATAGGAGCGTCAATATGAGACACTCATGCAGGCTGATAATTGGATTTTGTTGAGGAAATAAGGACGAATAAGATCTCCAATCCTACAAGAATTCATAGATAATTCATTATTCATGAATTCTTTTGCACAGAGGCTACCAGGAAGAAAGCTTTCAAAATGATTGGATGTTGTCCATCATGATGTAAGCACTTACGACAGCACAAGGAGTGACGGATACCATGACGTCATTACCCACTAAAGCATTATGGCTAACAGCTTTTTTCACATGAAGATAAAGAGGATAAAGAAGACGCGTGAAGATAAAGGGATAAGGACAACGTGTTTCCAACGCATAGAGATAGGGACATCGGACGCCAAATAAAAGTTTGAAGTCCGAATAGTTCTTTTTGTAACTCTATAAATTGTGATAAGTTTTTCATT